>SEYY01012614.1:7500-16750 GCA_009176605.1 Armadillidium nasatum
CATCTCTGGATTCAAGAAATTGAGAGGCAAAACAGAATTCATATAGGTGAGAAAAGAAGTTGAATATAGTGTGTAAACAGAAAAATCTTCGAAAATTTCAAGAAACTCTCTGTCGAGGATATCCTTTTCAAGCACGTACTCTTTTTCATCTTTATAAATTACAGATTCGTCAATGAATACCACTATTTGTTTTCCCTTTAAAGGAAATTGGATGAGATCTCTTAATAAAGATGGTATTAATTTGCTTTGAACTCCATTCTCGTAAGTACAAAACAGGATACCAATTATCCAAATTTTTATATTCATTTTGTCAATAATAGATCAGATAATAAAAAAAATTGTTAAACCTTTTTTTTTTTTTTTTAGATTTTCATTAAGTTCATTCCTATAAATCTATCGTCACGGATTTCCAAAGCTGTAGTGAAAATTCTCACAAATCGTTTTCATTTATATACAAATACAAAAATTGATACTATTAATATTTTATTAGACCATGAAAAGAACATAATAATATCTTCAATATTAAATTACCAAGACAAATCGTACAATATTTAAATAACTACAATTGTGAAGTGCAATAATCGTGTTCATATATTTCAAAAAATTTTCTAATGATAAATTTTGATGTTTCCAATAACTGATTTTATTAACATTAATATATTCCTATTCATTATTATAGATTATTCTTATTATATATAAATTATTATATACAAGTTTGAAGTTACAATTTTATATATTATTACTTTAAGTTTAATTTTATCATTCTTCTAATATTTTTAAAAAAAATAAATTACAAAATATAAATTAAATAATAAAAATTAATGGTTTTGAGTTTATTTGCAAATTTATTATGTAAACAAACTATGATTTTGATAAATTTAAACATTTATTATGCATTTTATATATATATATATATATATATATATATATATATATATATAATATATATATATATATATATATATATATATATATATATATATATATATATATATATATATATATATATATATATATATATATATATATATATATATATATATATATATATATATATATATATATATATATATATATGTTATTAATATATTATTATTATCAATACAGAAAGGAAGAAAACTGATCGGAAAGGAGAAAGGATTTAGGATCTTTCGAATGGGTTACCAGGGTGCAAGACAGAGACCCTTCAAAGCATACATTCATCAGTCTCTATCCTTAACCTCTATCCATTTTCAGATAATTAATAAATTATATAGTCGTTATATATATATATATATATATATATATATATATATATATATATATATATATATATATATATATATATATATATATATATATATATATATATATATATATATATATATATATATATATATTATATATATATATATATATATATATATATATATATATATATATAATATATATATATATATATATATATATATATATATATATATATATATATATATATATATATATATATATATATATATATATATATATATATATATATATTATATATATATATATATATATATATATATATATATATATATACATATAGTAAAAACGTTCTAAAAGGAAAACAATGAATGAAGCAGCAAGTCCGATAAACAAAAGTATAAAAGGTCCCTGAAGGTGACTCATAGTCAAACTCGAAGTGCTTTTAGGGATGTCAGTCTTAAATTTCCTTTCTTCCGTGATATCCTTATACCATTTGACGATAATTCCGGATTCGATCAATGGTGTAATAATAGAGTCGAACTGCCGACGCCAAGGAGTGAATTTTCGGTAATAGAATACGAGAGGTCCACTGTATATTTGGTTGTTTAAGAAATAGAAATCCTCTTTTGCGTCTTCTTTTTTCATTATGCTCCTAGATTTATATATTAAATATATATATATATATATATATATATATATATATATATATATATATATATATATATATATATATATATATATATATATATATATATATATATATAATAATATATTAATTTATGGCATCCAGAACCTTACACAATTTCGAAATAGCCTTAACCACTACTATTTCTATTTTATTCCTTTTCATATACTCTTTAAAGTCAAAGCTTTCTACTAAATTAAAAACTCAAAACAGGAGTAACCATAATACACTACCACAACCCGAACCAATCTCTTGAACTTCCTACCTCAGAAACTACCTAGGCAAAGCCAAACATCTAGCAGTCATTTTTTTTTTTTCACAACCCCCCGAGTTTCTATTAACTTTGTTAATAGTATTATCTTAAAATTATCTTAATTTTAAAAACCACAAAATAAAAACTAATTATTTTCTGAAACAAGATAGGAAAAAAGTAGATAATACTCGAGTTGTTCAAAAAATATAGGACGTACTGGAGGGGTAAGATATTTCTCTGATCTTTAATTTTTTTCTAATATAACTATTTTTGTAGTATTTATTTAAAAAGATTTTTAACCAAACGATTACCATTATTGTACTGTGTTTTATTTCATTATTTATTATTTTTATTATTATCAATTTATTATCATCATTATTATTATTATTTTATTATTTATATTATTATTATTATTATTATTATTATCAATACGATTATAGTTAAACCCTTTTATTAACTAAACCTAGCGTTTGCGATTTTTTGTCTCTCTCTCTCTCTGTCTCTCTCTCTCTCTCTCTCTCTCTCTGTCTCTCTCTCTCTCTCTCTCTCTCTTCTCTCTCTCACGTTCACATCACTTTTAACCAATATTAGATTTTAATTTTATTACATTATTGTCATTATTTTCATTTTGGTACTAGATTAGCTTAATGATAAAACATTTATTTATTATTTTTTTTTTTTTTTTTTTTTTTTTTTTTTTTTTTTTTTTTTTTTATTTTTAATCCGTATTACCAGTCTTTTACTATTGCATGTAGCATTTAAATGATTTCAGTTTTATTTTACTGTTATATTATTATTTTTCATTTATTACTGTAGGATATTTTGAGTCTTTCTGATCCATTTATTTAGTTTTTTATTTAATTTTTTTTTTTTTTTCCTATATTTATTTATTATAATCTTTAATTTCTTATGTTTTCCATATAATTAATGCGTTCATAATTTCAGGTTCCATCTCAGAGTTGTATAAATTTTTTTAAATAGAAGGCTATTATTTTCCAAAAAGAACAAAGAAGTTATATATATATTATATAATATAATATATATATGTATAATATATATATATATATATATATATAATATATATATATATATATATATATATATATATATCCTTACTTTAAATAAGAATATGTATCGAGAAGAGAATATTTTCCACTGTTTAAGTAGTTTTCAAAGGCAGTCTTAAACATACTTCCGTCTTTAACCCATGGAATCAAAGTTACGCTTTGGCCAAGTTTGCTCACCGTTGGATCACTCGAAGACTTTAGCTCTTCTTGGACAAATCCTCCGTAATCAATTATAACAAGTCTATCATATAAATAAATTAGTTTTGTTAAAATTAGGTTTGTTAAAGTATCTTATTGTATTTTATTGTAATCAGTTACCTAGATTTGAAAGTTAATACAAACTTATAGGCATGTAAATACATAGAATTAAAAAATTGAATATGCGATTTATACAATAATTTTTCTAAACGATTAATTATTAAAAAAAAAAAAAAAAAAAAAAAAAAAAAAACTATTTAATAAATGAAATACGGTTAAAATATACCTATATAGATTGACTTATTTGCTTGTTCGTGTGCTTGTATGCTTATGGAAGTGTGTGCTCATGTATGTATAATAAACTAGTGCATATATTTGTGTGTGGATGCTTATGTGAATGGCAACTGATTTCTTAGATTAAAGTTTTGACAGTACGTGAAGATATATGTTCTAAAATAAAGTATAAACAACTTAATGAAGAGCTCAACACCTGGCAGGTAAATATAACAAGAAAATAAAATGAGAAGAAAAAATAAAATATTTCCTAATAAATTTTTCCAATTTCTATCATCATATTTAAATAATTTTAAAGAGTAACTTATATAAACAATTAGTTATTAAAATTGTGAAAAAATGAAATTAAATATTACGAGTAAAATAAAACTATATTTAAACTTTATAACCTGAAAGATTGAAACTGTTTAAAGGATCATAACAATCGTTCAATAAATCATTACGGTTTTGTTATTAAACTCATTCGCATGCAATAAATTTGAGTTATACTAGATGGTAGTTACTAACAACAATTTTTAACACATTCAAGTATTAGTCGCAACAGTTGTTGTGCCCATGTTGGCGTTGCTTGACTTTGATTGGTTGCTCATGCAACCCAGGAGCTCCCACAGAATGCCACAGTAGCCCCAGTAGGGGTTCCAAGCACCCTTTGTGGATTTAAATAGGTACCGAGTTGCTACAGTGATTCAAAGGTGAAGAGCATGAAAACTGTTCTACTATGCTTTCCTTTTTGGGAAATCGACGTAGCACGGTGGTAGAGCCTTCTGTATATTGACTAATGATGACGCTGTTGCTAATGGGTTCGAATCCTGGCGTGCGGAAAAATTTTCTCTGTCTTATATTGCTAATTTAGTCGCAACAGTTGTTGTGCCCATGTTGAGCTCTGCTTGACTTTGGTTGGTTACTCCTGCAACCCAGGAGCACCCAACAGAATGCCATAATAGACACAGTAGAGGTTCCAAGCACACTCATATATATATAATATATATTATATATATATATATATATATATATATATATATATATATATATATATATATATATATATATATATATATATATATATATATATATATATATGATGGATCGGATGTCATATTTTCACATTTGCGGACGCGGATGCGAATCAAATTTTGGTGAAGTGTGGATGCGGTTATTGAATTTTCGAAAGTGCGGATGCGAAATACGTATGCGTATGTCATCACTAATATATATAATATATATATAATATATATATATATATATATATATATATATATATATATATATATATATATATATATATATATATATATATATATATATATATATATATATATATATATATATATATATATAATATATATATATATATATATATATATATATATATATATATATATATATATATATATATATATATATATATATATATATATATATAT
This sequence comes from Armadillidium nasatum, assembly GCA_009176605.1. NCBI lineage: Eukaryota > Metazoa > Arthropoda > Malacostraca > Isopoda > Armadillidiidae > Armadillidium > Armadillidium nasatum. The sequence goes on from SEYY01012614.1 coordinate 12,652, forward strand.
ATTATATATATATATAATATATATATATATATATATATATATATATTATATATATATATATATATATATATATATATATATATATATATATATATATATATATATATATATATAATATATATATATATATATATATATATATTATATATATATATATATATATATATATATATATATATATATATATATATATATATATATATATATATATATATATATATATATATATATATATATATATATATATATATATATATATAATATATATATATATATATATTTATATATATTATATATATATATATATATATATATATATATATATATATATATATATATATATATATATATATATATAATATATATAGTAGAATTATATATAATTATTAATATATATATATATATATATTATATATATATATTTGTAGATTATGGCATAATGGTCCATCAGGTCCTTACCTAACTTATTATTATATTAACAAAACCTGTAAAACGTGTAGAAACACCCAAAAAATAAAAATAAATAAATAATTAAAAAATAAAAATAAAAATAAATAAAATTAAAAAAAATAAAAAATAAAAATATAAAACAAAAAAAAATTTAAAAAATGAAAATAAAAATAAATAAAAATAAAAATAAAAAAATAAATTTAAAAATATAAAAATATAAAATAAATAAAATATAATATATATATATATATATATATATATATATATATATATATATATATATATATATATATATTATATATATATATATATATATATATATATATATATATATATATATATATATATATATATATATATATATATATATATAATATATATATATATAATGGTCCATCAGGTCCTTACCCACTTATTATTAGTATATTAACAAAACCTTTTAAACATGTAGAAACACCCATACTTGATTCTATAGATGGGCTTAGGGTGCTAAGTCGCGTAAGGACACAGCCCCATACCTTTCTAAGCACATGTACACACATACGCACACATACATACTTCAAAACACATGCATACGCACACAAACATACATACATACATTTTCAGCAAGGTAAAGTAAAAGTAGCTTTAAAAGCTTTTTCTTATTCAAAAGTTTACATCTTATTATTTTATTTTACATCGTATATATATATATATATATATATATATATATATATATATATAATATATATATATATATATATATATATATATATATATATATATATATATATAATAAGATACATTTATTTCAATTTCTTTATTATATAATTAGAAACTAAAGGTTGTTATTAAATAAATTTTTACAATCAAAATGTGATATAATAGTAGTCAAATCAATATGTTTAATTAACAAATGACATAAAAATATATAACATATAGCCCACAGCTTTCGACGGTAATTGGCTGTATAGGATAGCATAAAGATTTTATACTAAATTTACATTATTATTTTTAAAAAAAAAAATTTTCAAAATTATTATTATTATAAAAACAAGTTTAAATTTAAACTGTCAATATAAATAAATTCGTCATGCTTCGTACGGAATAATAACAAGCCAGTGTCCATAAGCTTTCGTTCTTTCTGAAGTGTTTACAATAATGCCAGTATCTTTATCCAGAATTATATCAGATATTTCATCAATAGCAAACACCACCTTTAAACCGTTTTTCATGTTTCAATAGGCTACGTATTTCATCTTCATCCATATTTTTATTTTTTTAATACGATAATAATATATTACGTACTCTATCAATTTCTATCAAGTGCTGGTGCTTCCATATACACAATAATTGAAATAGCAGTTGACAAAGGCTTTTCAAATGTAAAGTTATTCCCATTGTTCCATGCTTTACAACATTAAGGTGAGAACCTGCATTTCCAGTCAAGTCTGCTGTTAAATCAAATGCATATAAGTTAGTATTGGTGGCGAAATCAGCCTTGTTAATTCCTGTACCTATATCCGAGCATGATACAGTGTTGGCGATCAAATCATAGAATGCTCTAGCGCATAATCCTTCTCCGTTGTTATAGAGAGTTTTATAAGGTCTACCATAGGGCTGTCCATTTACATGTAGACTGAGTTCACGAAGACCAAAAGGGGATATTTTATAAGGGTTCTTTTTGTAATTTCCGGCAAAGGCTGCATGTTCAACCATTCCTACAATTAACTTTTGAGGGAGCTGACCCATGACAACATTGCTGAGGTTTATTGTCGTTAAACCAGTTGCAAAATTAAATATTTTAGTCTCTACACGTCGTACAGGATATTTAGCAGTGCTAGTGATTAATGATTTTTCAATCTCCATATGTCTCTGGGCCGATAGTTTTACCTTTCTGACGTAAAGATACGCATCTTGAATTTGGAAAATCGGGGAGGGGGCTTGCGTTGCTGCTGTAGGTTTACTATGAACATTTAAAGCAAAAGGAGCTGTCGACCTGCTTAATCTTACACATACGTCAACAGCTGGAAGTATTAATCGGGTTGGTGAAGGAAATGCATGTTGGCTGCGTTAAGGATCGACTAGCTATCAATGAGCATTTTTTACAAATGTAGCTCTATATTAAGGAAAACAGTTGCCATATTTTACATTTAAAAAATTTTTTTATTTTTCTATTACACGCTTTCTTTTTGGTTCATCTGTTTTCCTTTTCTTCGGTTTCTTCTTATTATTTTTTTGTTTTTTTTACCTAGCATACCCCTACGTCTAATGCCTTCACCAGTCATTTTATGCGTCTTATTTTACGTTTGATATCATCAAGCATTTCATCTGATGTTTCAGCTAAACGTCTTTTTAATGCCTTACGCGGCTTCAGGCAACCCTGCCATAACATCTTGAAATGTACGAAGACCTGTTCTAGCTGCTTTTCCCTGTTAAATATCTTCCTCCTGATTTAAATAAAGGTATGGCCCGTCGCATTAATGATGTAAAGAAACCTCCTAGTCCATAACCCCTCTGTGTTCTCGAGCCTCTAAAAATATGTCGTTCCATTATTGAGACTTCTTTCTTCTTATGTGTAGTTTACACAACGCTGTCCCGTTAGTGAATGGGTAAGCCTTGCCTTCAACATCTCTTATATATACACGAATTGACCCAAACTGAGATTTACTCATTGGTAAATAGTGTACACTGGAAATGTTAGAAATTTCTGACCGGGTGGGAAATGAATAACTCTCAAGAGGGGTGCCTTTGTATTTCCAACGTATTGGTGTTCAACAATATCAGAATATACATATGCTGCACCATGCGTCTCTAACAAATCTGACGAGGTACATAGAAGTTGTATAGAGTCTTCAGCTTCAGCCCTTTGCTTCGCTGTGTTCGAGATACTCTTTAACACCGGGGCTATATCTCATTAATGCCTGTAGTGTAGAGCGGATTGAAGGATCTATTCGTTTTACACCTTCTAAAGATATATCAGGGATATAAATACATTGACGCATCCACTGTGGAACGATGGAAACTAAATAATCTTTTATCTTTCAAATTGGTTGGCATGATTGATTTTAAAGTTACGATTTCGTAATTCACGTTAGGTACTTTTTTAACATGAAAATACAAATCAGCACACATTCGGCTTGATAAAAATTTAGTGTTAAAATATCCAAACAACTCATCGAGAGAATTGTATTTTCCTCTGCTCCACCGAAAACTCTTCCCAATAGAAATCAATCATCACCCTGACTGCGCCACACCTAGGCCCCCAACGTCCTTGACATTCAAACCAATTTTAACAAATTTAGTTTTTTTTTTGAAATACTTTGAATATAAAGACCAGTACTTTGAAGTTACATTTTCAACATCTACATCTAAAATCACTTTCGCATAGCCCTATTTCATACCTTTCTCCTTTCAAGATGAACATTCTGCAACAATTCAGTAGTAAAGTCTGATATCTTATTGTCAGGATGTAAGTCCATAGAAGCTGAGGACGGTAGAGTGAGGTAAAAGTGATCTTCACTCTCCATGACGAATGTTAAGAATGTTAAATTTTTTTAACATCACTCGCATTTTAAATAGCTATTAAACTTATCAGGATACAATATCCATTTCACAAGATACTGTTTATTTTTTCCTTTACCTTTAAAGCCTAATAATTTTTCAATTT
>SEYY01012616.1:0-10738 GCA_009176605.1 Armadillidium nasatum
TATATAATATATATATATATTATTATATATTATATATATATATATATATATATATATATATATATATATATATATATATATATATATAATATATGTAATAATTATTTATTTAATTTAAATTTTTGCAATAAAAAAAAATAAAAAATAAATGTACGTAATAAATTAAAACAATTAAAAAAGTTTCATTATGAAATAAAAGTTGAAATATGTATATAATTATTATAACATAAGCGAATATTAGTAAAATATTATAAAACTTGGAAATATGAAGGGTGTTAACGGCCACAAAGATGAGTCCAATCCCTCGGAAGGATATTCATTTAGATATCCTATTGTACAGTCGTCAACAGAAGTTCGTTCCTATTAAGCTGGAAATAAATATTTATATAAAATGGAGATCATCTCAGGTTCAGCCAATCACAGTTCAATTAAGACCCGCTGAATGTTTTTATTTTCTTTTTATATTCAAAATAGAACTTTTATGAAATGATCTCCATTTTATATAAATATTTATTTCCAGCCTAATAGGAACGAACTTCTGTTGACGACTGTACATTTATATGTAGTACTAATTACTATAGCGCTCCGGGGGAGTTGGAGGATAGGGGGTAATAATTTTCTTCATCCTTCAAAAATTCATTGCATAGCCTTTACTACCAAAAATGAATGGAATAATTTTTTTTTTTTCTTCTTTTTTTTTCTTTTTTTTCTTTTTTTTTTTTTAACAGTTCAAAACAACTCGCGGACAGAGCCCTTTTCAAGGAGGGGGTCATATACAAATACAGAAGAGGAAGAAAACCCACTCACACAAGAACCAAACCCACATCCCTCGGGTAGGCAGAGACGGAAGCCTTGAAGAGAGGAAGATTATATACAGGAGCAAAAATAGATGATAGTAGAGAGTTCCACAGAACAGAGTTGGCTGGAAAGAAGGAGGCACCACAACGGGCAAGTCTAATATGTAATATAATATAGAATTGTAATACATTAATAATTATTTAGAGTGTGTACTAACTATTCACTGTACACAATACAGTTTTGAAATGAGAAATTTAAAATTTGAATGAGGATTTCTTTCAGATGTTCTTTACTGATGGATGTGTTGAAGTCAATTTGCACATAACACTGCTTCCTTGATTATATATAATATATATATATATATATATATATATATATATATATTATATATATATATATATTATATATTAATAATATATATATATATATATAATATATAAAATAATATATATAATATATATATCCTCATTTCCTTCGGGTTTCTCTCTTTTCTTTACTTACTCATGTCCAGTTTTCTTTCAAATCGCACCATATTTTCATTTCTTTCTTCATTAATTTTGGTATTCCTCTGGGTTCAGTCTTATCTCCTACTCTATTCCTGCTTTTCATCAACGATTTCCTCAGTTGCACTTCAAACTCTCTTCATTCTTTTCCTCACAACTCAATTTTCCTTTCTTCAATTCATTTCAAATCTGATCTTTTTTTGTTTCACGAGAAGTTTCTCGTATTCAAATTCACAAGTTCATTATATATTATATATATATATATATATAATATAATATATATATATATATAATATAATATATATATATATATATATATATGTATATATATTGTGTGTGTGTGTGTGTGTGTGTGTGTGTGTGTGTGTGTGTGTGTGTGTGTGTGATTCTTACCTTTTTGATTATTTTAGTGATTTAAGAGAACATATTCGTTGAAGATTGGTTTGACAAAATCTGTACAAAAATGAATAATTGAAATATCGAAACTCGACGCTGTTGAAGAAAGTGCGCTTCACAAATTGCTTGGTTTAAAATTATGAATATACAGATAAAAATGTCAAATTTATTATGACAATACAAAGAATAAATAAAATAAATAGTTAAAAAATGTCAAAAATGGACTGAAATATTTTTTTTCCATATCATATATATATAATATATATATATATATATATATATTATATATATATTTATATATATATATATATATATATAATATATATATATATATATATATATATATATATATATATAATAGTATAATATTATAACATGAAGGTCATGAATACTTTATGCTCGAATGCTTAAAATATATTAAAATTAAAAAAATGTAATGGAAAGGTCTTAAAAGTGTAACAATGTCACAACGAATTTATTTTTCAATTATTTTTTTAATCAGAATAATAATTTGGGAAATGTACTTTATTATGCATAGCATCTTGGGCGTCGCCAGATCCCAAGATAGGGGGGAAGGGGGAGCGTAAAATTTTATAGAACTTACAGGGAAAGAAGCAGGCATATTAAACTATGAACATTTGCATGGATAAGGAAATAATTAATATTTAATTAATTTTTATTTTATTAATTCTACCTATAGAATATCAAATTCAATTCACAATAATGAAAAAAATTCACAATATGGAACATTACAAATAATTGATATTAAAAAAAGTAATTTTCTTGGCTTCAAAGCAAATTTATCAACTACTCCTTGAATAAGGTAATCATAATTGTCAAACACAAAATTTTCTGTGTATACTCATCATAGCCAGCCCGTTTAACCTGTCATTTCCCATAATGCTTCATAGCCAAGTCTTGATCCTTTGCAGAGTAATGAAAGAGTACTCTGCTGTACTGGTGATACATTGCTGCCCTGTAAAAACAAACCTTTCTAATTCCTTTCTATAGAAAGGAAATAGAAAGGCTTAGTCCAATTTCTCATATTTCTCTATTTCTTAAAGCGGAATTATAAAGGCTATTCAGAATTTGGAAGACACTAGAGCGGAAAAAAAAGAGGAATTAGAGCGGTATTTATGGTTTTCGTCCATCGCCTTTCTAATGCCGCTCTATCAAAATATTTTCTTGACATCACATGCCGCTCAAATGCCTTTGAAATTCTTTTTGAGTGGCAACGATTCGATTTTAAAATCTCTCTTGTCTTAGAACACACACACACACAAAAGTACACACATACACACGCACTTATATATATATATATATTATATATTATATATATATATATATATATATATATAATATATATATATATATATATATATATATATATATATATATATATATATATATATATCTTCAGGTGCATGGGTAAAGGTCAGAGACCTACTAATTTCAACTAGAGTTGACAAGCGTGTTCTTAATAGCAATGAAATGATGTAGGGATATAAGAAAGGTAGGGGTAGAGTGATGGGAGGCCCCACGATATTATCCGTATATATATATTTATATATATATTATTCACTTATTCATTATTTCCCATCGTTATTAATATTCTCCTAACCCACCCTTTTTCTACTCCCTCACACTACCCCTTATTTTTCGTTGTGTGATATCAACCAGCATTTCAATCACTTTCAGAAGTGTACGAGCATGAGTGATAATACTACTACTACTACTACTACTGATAATAATAATAATAATAATAATAATAATAATAATAATAATAATAATAATAATAATAATAAAACGATTATCATACTGTTCACTCATTCATCATTTTCTATCTTTACTCACAGCTCTTGTTTTCCTATCAAACCCTCCCCCTCCCCCCCCTCCCCCTCAAGTACATGATCTACCTGCCTTTCAAGCCCTTGCAAAATTGTACCAGAATGAATGCACAGTCATATATATATATATATATATATATATATATATATATATATATATATATATATATATATATATATTATATATATATATATATATATATATATATATATATTATATATATATATATATATATATATATATATATAGATATAGAGAGAGAGAGAGAGAGAGAGAGAGAGAGAGAGAGATTTGAGAACACTTTTTTTAATCGTTATTTTTATTTTTTATTTTTTATTTTTTTTGCAGGAAACAGTTTTTTCCGTTTTTTTTTTTAAATAGAAATTTCATTCTATAAATATCTGATATTATTTTCATAATTATTGAAGGTTCTCTTCTTTTCTTTCTCTTTTTAAACGTGCATTTTTAAACCTAAATCTATTTTTGTCTTCATTTTTTTTTTTTTTGTCTTCTTTGGTAAGTAAGGGCCAAATTTCTATCAATTTCCACCAGATTTGGGTAACATTCGGAATCTGATCTCCCATCTCCGACGTGATACGATACACGGCGTTTAAAATTGTGCAATTCAAAGGAAGTTGGGAAAATAGATAAAGGGAGGGTGTTCCAGATTTTACCAGAAGAGTACATGGAAGTTTGAGAATCGAGGTTAAGTCTGAGGTCGGAGAACTAGAAAGAGAAAGGATGAATGAGAATGAAGAGAAAGTCGTCTCGCACGAGCTCTTCTCAGAGGAGGAGGTATGGGAAGTGGGAGCTCAATAGAGCAGTGTCCATTATAATAGCTATAGTGTAGAAAGTACGCAACAATTCGACTGGAAGAAAGAGATTAGAGAGAGATAGTAAGAGCAAAAGAGTGTATAAGACGAAAAGAACTAGATTCCACTTTTTCGAGAAAAACTGTTTGTGTGGAACCACCCAAGATGTGTGAGGCGTACTCCATTCAAGGGCGATCAACACTCGTATGAAGAGCAAGCAATTGAGGTTGCGTGAAGTAATTCTGAAGGAGCCTCAGAAACCTCAACCTCTTAGAAATTTGTTTAGAAAGAGAAGTAATGTGATCTTTCCATGAAAGATCACAGGAATAAAAATACCGAGAATATTGAGGACAGATGAAGGTTTGAATCGTGTGTTTTCGTAGATGTCAAAGTTGTGTGGACTGTTGTGTCGAGCTGAAAGATGGAAGAATTTTGTTTTTGATGTCAGTTTCTCCAAGGCCATCCTTCTTGCAAGAATTAACTGATGTTGAGACGGGTGTCTTTCAAATTGAAAGGAGTAATGAAAGGTGAATTCATCGGTATAGGAGTGGATAGCAGACGAAGTAAAAGAGAGATCACTGAGGAAAATGAGACATAGAGTTGGATATAGGACAATTCCTTGAGGAACATCACTACTTATAGATTTAAAATAAGAACGGTAGCCATCTACAGCTGCTGTTATAGTAGGACCAGAAAATAAATCAGAAAGGTTAGAGAGAGAATGATAGATTCTGAAAGATTGAAGTTTAGAAATCAAAGCTTTGTGCCAGACTCTATCGAAGGCTTTCAATATGTCTAGCACCACAACGAAAGATTCACTTAAACACCGAAGAACTGGTGACCAAGACTCAGAAAGAAGGGAAATATGATCACCAGTAGAGCGTTCTTTACAAACAAACAACCTGGAGATCAGAGATACGACAAGAAGAATTAAGGTATTTCCAAATCTTCCTGTTAAGGAGAGATTCGAAAACTTTAGAAAGAACAGAGTTTATTAAGGAACTACAACGATAGTTAATGGGTTGAGAGTGGTCCTCCTTTTTTCGGATCAGATAGAATGAGAGTACATTTCCAGCAAGAAGTGAAGATCGAACTGGAAAGACAAAAACTGAATAGTTTACCAAGACAGGGTGCGAACCTAGAAGCACAAGTTTTGAGAACCATAGGAAGAATACCATCAGGACCATACGCTTTCTTAAAGTTAAACTCAGACACAGCAGAAATGGCATCTTTGGAAGAAATTAAAATATTAGGAATAAATGTGTTGGAGGGGGTTAAAAGAGTAGGAATAGTTCTAGAATCATCCAAGGTACAGTTAGATGCAAAAGTTAGAACAACGGTTCAGCTTTATAAGAAGGTAAAACGGCAGTTGTGCTATCAAAAGAATCTAGAGAGGGAAAGAGGAAGAAGCAAATTTAGAGTTGACATTTTATTTCGAAAGACTTGAAAGGGCGAGAGGAAGATGAACCTGAAAGATTATTACATTTGTGACGGAGAAAAGAGTTTTTGGTGTTTCGGAGGATAGGATTTGCACGATTCCGGGATGAAAAATAAGTTGTCTGAGTTTAATGAAGTTTGAAGACGACGCTAATCCCTGAAGGCAGCATTCCTTCGGCGGATAGCGCGAGAACTAGTAGAGTTGAACCAAGGTTTGTTAGATTTGTTTGAAGAGGAAAAATATGGAATGTACGCCTCCATGACAGAGAGAATCACCTCGGTTATATGCTCAGCACACTCTGATGGACCTCTTCCACGAAAGTAATAGTCATTCCATGGAAATTCAGAGAGATATAACCACATGACAAACCACTTTGCAGCACCGAAGTGGCACAAACGTCTTTCTTGCGGAAAACTTGAAGAGAGAGAACAAGAAACGGAGATAAGAATTTGATCGGATGAACCCAGAGGAGGAAAGAGTTGAACAGAATAAGGAGAAGGATTTGAGGTTAAGGAAAAATAAAAAATATTTGGTTCATCACCAAGACTGTGATGCTCACTTCCACTTAAAAAAATATACGTTAAAGAAATTTTTTAAAATTTTTTAAAAATTCTATTTTTTTCGAATAGAATTTTTTTTTCAAGACACTTTTAGTCTTTAAGAGCTGTAGTAATGTATTCGTCTTAGATTGACAGGTCGTAATCATTATCAGGAAATATATTTTTTCCTTTTTCAAAATTTATATATATATATATATATATATATATATATATATATATATATATATATATATATATATATATATATATATATATATATATATATATATATATATATATATATATATATATATATATATATATATATATATATATATATATATATATATATATATATATATATATATATATATATATATATATATATATATATATATATATATATATATTATATATATATATATATATGCGTGTGTATGTGTGTACTTTTGTGTGTGTTGTGTGTTCTAAGACAAGAGAGATTTTAAAATCGAATCGTTGCCACTCAAAAAGAATTTTAAAGGCATTTGAGCGGCATGTTATGTCAAGAAAATATTTTGATAGAGCGGCATTAGAAAGGCGATGGACGAGAACCATAAATACCGCTCTAATTCCTCTTTAATTTCGCTCTAGTGTCTTCCAAATTCTGAATAGCCTTTATAATTCCGCTTTAAGAAATAGAGAAATATGAGAAATTGGACTAAGCCTTTCTATTTCCTTTCTATAGAAAGGAATTAGAAAGGTTTGTTTTTACAGGGCAGCAATGTATCACCAGTACAGCAGAGTACTCTTTCATTACTCTGCAAAGGATCAAGACTTGGCTATGAAGCATTATGAGAGAGGACAGGTTAAACGGGCTGGCTATGATGAGTATACACAGAAAATTTTGTGTTTGACAATTATGATTACCTTATTCAAGGAGTAGTTGATAAATTTGCTATGAAGCCAAGAAAATTACTTTTTTTAATATCAATTATTTGTAATGTTCCTTATTGTGAATTTTTTTTCATTATTATGAATTGAATTTGATATTCTGTAGGTAGAATTAATAAAATAAAAATTAATTAAATATTAATTATTTCCTTATCCATGCAAATGTTCATAGTTTAATATGCCTGCTTCTTTCCCTGTAAGTTCTATAAAATTTTACGCTCCCCCTTCCCCCCTATCTTGGGATCTGGCGACGCCCAAGATGCTATGCATAATAAAGTACATTTCCCAAATTATTATTCTGATTAAAAAAATAATTGAAAAATAAATTCGCTGTGACACTGTCACACTTTTAAGATCTTTCCATTACATTTTTTTAATTTTAATATTTTATTATTCATTATATATATATTATATATATATATATATATATATATATATATATATATATATATATATATATATATATATATATATATATATATATATATATATATATATATATATATATATATATATATATATATATATATATATATATATATATATATATATATATATATATATATATATATATATATATATATATATATATATTGGAAAAATATTTCAATCCTTTTTTTGACATTTTTTAACAGTATTTATTTTATTTATTCTTTGTATTGTGATAATAAATTTGACATTTTTATCTGTATATTCATTATTTTAATCCAAGCCCTTTTGTGAAGCGCACTTTCTTCAACAGCGTCGCGTTTTCGCTTTTTCAATTACTTCATTTTTGTACAGCTTTTGTCAAACCAATCTTCAACGAATGTGTTCTCTTAAATTACTAAAATAATATAAAAAAAGTGAGAAAACACACACACGCACACACTATATATATATCATATATATATATATATATATATATATATATATATATATATATATATATATATATATATATATATATATATATATATATATATATATATATATATATATATATATATATATATATATATATATATATATATATATATATATATATATATATATATATATATATATATATATATATATATATATATATATATATAATGAACTTGGGAATTTGAATACGAGAAACTTCTCTTGAAACAAAAAAAAGATCAGGTTTGAAATGAGTTGAAGAAAGGAAAATTGAGTTGTGAGGAAAAGAATGAACAGAGTTTGAAGTGCAACTGAAGAAATCGTTGATGAAAAGTAGGAATAGAGTAGGAGATAAAACTGAACCCAGAAGAATACAAAATTAATGAAGAAAGAAATGAAAATATGGTGCGATTTGAAAGAAAACTGGACATGAGTAAGTAAAGAGAAGAGAGAAACCCGAAGGAAATAGTTATATATATATATATATATATATATATATATATATATATATATATATATATATATATATATATATATATATATATATATATATATATATATATATATATATCAAAGAAAGCAGTGCTATGTGCAAATTGACTTCAGCACATCCATCAGTAAAGCACATCTGATAGAAATCCTCATTCAAATTTTAAATTTCTCATTTCATAACTATTGTATTTTTTTTTTTTTTAGAAGAAGAAGATAAAAACAATAAAAATAATAACAATAATAATTAAAAATAAAAACAATCCCTGTAGGACCCATCTAACGCAAATTTCTTAGGTGCGCGCAGACGCGGGCCTTAAAGAAATTGAGATTAAATTCGGCAGGAAATACAGAAGATGGGAGAGAATTCCACAGAACAGATGTGGCAGGAAAGAAAGAGGCACCACAGCGGACAAGCCTGGAGTTGCCTATGTCCACGCAAAATTGATGTGCAGAAAATGCACCCCTTGTGCTACGAGGACGACGTAAAGGTGGAGGTATACGGGTGGATAGCTCCCTCGAGCATTTGCCGCTGTAGTACCTATAGAAAAGAGACAAGGTACCAACGTCGCGTCGCAAAGATAGAGAGTCAAGTGAGTTAGAAAGAGCGGAACAGTTTATAAGTCTTTTAGCCTTTGACTCAACCTTATCCAAAAGACGGGTGAAACCTGAGCCACCCCAGATATGAGAGCAGTACTCCATACAAGGGCGGATGAGACCCTTGTATAATTGGAGTAACTGCTCAGAAGAAAAAATTCTCGCAGTCTAAACAGAACTCACAGCTTCTTTGAGGCTGCCCTAGCAACCATTGTGATTTGAGGTTTCCAAGACATTTTTTTGTTTATGTGAAGACCAAGGATGTTTATATTGTCGACAGGAGAGATGGGAGAACCATCGAAAGAAATAGGAAAAGTTAGGAGGTGTCTTTGAGAGGGAGATTTCTAGAAGTTGAGTTTTTAAAGAGTTTAATTTCACAAGGTTGAGACGACCCCACTGGGAAATTCTATCCAGATCTGCAAGAATGGAATCGGAAAGATGAAGACGAGAGGCAACTCTAGATGCAAAGGAAGGAGCAGATTTGAAATGAGTAGAAGAATGGAGGGTTGAGTCATCGGCATATGAATGGATAGGGTTAGATGAACAGCTGAGAAGATCATTAATGAAAAGTAAGAATAGAGTGTGAAATACTGCGAATAGTTAGTACACACTCTAAATAATTATTAATGTATTACATTTTTATATAATATTACATATTAGACTTGCCCGTTGTGGTTCCTCCTTCTTTCCAGCCACCTCTATTCTGTGGAACTCTCTACTATCATCTATTTTTCCTCCTGTATTTAATCTTCCTCTCTCTTCAAGGCTTCCGTCTCTGCCTACCCGAGGGATGTGGGTTTGGTTCTGGTCTGAGTGGGTTTTCTTCCTCTTCTCTATTTGTATATGCCCCCTCCTTGAAAAGGGCTCTGCCAGTGAACTGCGAGTGGGTTTGAACTGTTTAAAAAAAAAAAAAAAAAAAAAAAAAAAATATTCCATTCATTTTTGGTAGTAAAGTCTATGCAAGGAATTTTAGAAGGATGAAGAAAATTATTACCCCCTATCCTCCAACTCCCCCGGAGCGCTATAGTAATTAGTACTACATATAAATGTACAGTCGTCAACAGAAGTTCGTTCCTATTAGGCTGGAAATAAATATTTATATAAAATGGAAATCATTTCATAAAAGCTCTATTTTGAATAAAAAGAAAATAAAAACATTGAGCGGGGCTTAATTGAACTGTGATTGGCTGAACCTGAAATGATCTCCATTTATATAAATATTTATTTCCAGCTTAATAGGAACGAACTTCTGTTGAGGACTGTACAATAGGATATCTAAATGAAAATCCTTCCGAGGGATTGGACTCATCTTTGTGGCCGTTAACACCCTTCATATTTCCAAGTTTTATAATATTTTACTAATATTCGCTTATGTTATAATAATTATATACAGATTTCAACTTTTATTTCATAATGAAACTTATTTTTATTGTTTTAATTTATTTCGTACATTTATTTTTTATTTTTTTTATTGGCAAAAATTTATTAAATATACAA
>SEYY01012617.1:0-17500 GCA_009176605.1 Armadillidium nasatum
TTAGAGGGTCTCTAGTGTACCCTCGTCTCATATTGATGTGTCTATGCTCCTGTTCTCCCCCCCCCTCCCTCCACTCCCTTCACATGTTCCTACAAATTTAGAAGCGTTTACTCGTACATTACTTTTAATAAAAAAAAATATATCAAAATGGCGAAACATAAAGCTGCCTCGGATACGCTTGTAGGGGCGGTATCCAAAGAAACCCCCTCATCCACCCCTTCCCCATTACCACTTGGGAATTAGTGGCCTCCGGTGATGGGGTTGGTGCCGCCAAGACCTTGAAGTCGACTTGCCCTGGTGCACGGTCTTCTTTTTTTTAATAATTTCTGCAATATTCGCGTTCTCTTGTCTAATTTCCACTTTGTCCAACACCACCTCTCTTCTTCTAGACCTCATCTCTTGTTCTTAACTGAAACTCAGTTGTTTGTGTGCTCTGACAGCAAACCCTACTCTGTTTCCTCCTACTGTATCTAACCTCAATATTCAGTCAGAGGCGGATGTTGCGCATTTGTGCGCAACGATGTTGTCGGTTATCAGGTATTTAATTTGGAGTCTTTTGAATTCTTTACTTTATGGCTTAAACTTTCTAGCAACTCTGCAACTAAATTCGTTTGTTCTGTCTACTTATCTCCTAACTCTACAAACATCCAAAATTCTTCGACTATCTCGACTCCAAAATAGGACACATCCTTTCTTCTTCTTCTTTCTCTGAAATTATCATTTTAGGTGATTTCAATGCTTACCACCGCTAATGGCTTTCATATACTTCTCATGATCCAGCTGGGGAACTCGTCTCCCACTTTTCTATCCAGAACAACATTGAGCAGTTGGTGCATCTCCCTACCCGTATCCCTGACCGCCTTGGTGATGAACGCAACGTAATTGATTTCTACCTAACTTCTTATCATTTTCCTTACACTGTTAAACTCTTTCCACCTCTGGGTTCATTCGATCACCTTTCTATCTCTGTATCTTGTACTGTCTCTTCAAGTCTTCCTCAAGAATGGCCCCAGCCTTCGGAGGGGAGACGCTTCTGCATTTCGGTGCCACTAACTGGTCTGACTTGTGATTGTATTTTTCTGATTTCCCATGAAATGATTGCTGTTTCCGTGGTAGGGGTCCCTCGGAGTCTGTAGAGCGTATAACCTCGGTGATTCCCTCTGGTATGGAGACGTACATTCTATGTTCTTTTCCTCCTACTAAACCTAGCAAACCTTGGTTTAATTCTGCTTCTTCTCGTGCTATCCGCAGCAGGGATGCTGTCTTTAGGGATTACCGTCGCCTTCAAGCTCCAGAAACTCACGCAACTTATATTTCATCCCGGAATCGTTCAAAATCGTTTCTTCGTAACACCAAAAACTCGTTTCTCCGTAGAAAATGCAATAATCTTTCTGGTTCTTCTTCATCACGCTATTTTTGGCATTTTGCAAAAAAAAAAAAAAATAATAATAATAAAAAAAATAATGTCAATTCTTACTTTGTTTCTTTCTCTTTCCCTCTTTTAGTATCTCACAGTACAACTGCTGTTTTGCCTTCCTCTCAGCTGAACTCTTCGCTCAAACCTTTGCCACTAATTCAACCTTAGACAATTCCGGAGCTGTTCCTACTCCTTTAACCCCCTACAACTCATTTATGCCTAAAATTGTAATTTCTTCTAAAGATGTCATTTCTGCTTCCTCTGAGCTTAACACTAAGAATGCGTACTGTCCTGATGGTATTTCTTATGTGGTTCTCAAAACTAGTGCTTCTGAGTTTACACCCTGCTTAGGAAACTATTTCAGTCTATGTCTTTTTACTTCAACCTTCCCTTCTTGCTGGAAAATTGCACTCATTCATCCTGTGCCGAAGAAGGGGGACCCATTTCAAAGCTCTAACTACCGTCCAATTTCTTTATTCTCTGTTCTTTCTAAAGTTTTCGAATCTTTCTTTAACAAGAAGATTTGGAAACATCTCAATTTTTCAAATATTATGTCTGATCGCCAGTATGGCTTTGGTAAAATACGCTCTACTGGTAATCATTCTCCTCTCTCTGACAATTGGTCCTCCGCTCTTTGGCATTTCGGTGAATCATCTTCTGTCGCGCTGAACATATCGAAAGCTTTTTCGATAGAGTGTTGCACAAAAGCTTTGATTTCCAAACTTCTCTCTTTCGGAATCTATCCTTCTCACTGTGACCTTCTGGTCGTTTTATAATAGCTGTAGACGATCACCGTTCATCCTTTAAATATATAATCTATTAAGAGTGTGGTTCCTCAAGGTTCTGTTCTATCCTTACACTTTTTCAACTATACATTAATGACCCTCTCTCTATTACTTCACAACCTATCCACTCCTATGCTGATGACTCCACCCTTCATTACTTCTTTCAGTTTGAAAGACGCCCCTCCCAGCAACAGTTAATAACGCTAGAATGATCTTTTTCGTATTTCAAATTGAGGCAGAGAAAACATGGTCGTTTTTAATGCCTCAAAAACTGAGGTTCTCCATCTCTCTACTTGACACAATCTTCCACACAACTACAACATCTTCGAAAACACACAACTCAAACCTTCATCTGTCCTTCATATTATCGGCTTTTCTTTCTCTCCTGATCTTTCTTGGAAGCATCACATCACTTCTATTTCTGAACAAGCTAATAAGATATTGGGTGTTCTGAGGCGCCTTCGTGATTTTTTTACGCCACCCCAGTTGCTTTCTCTTTTTAGAGGTGTTGTTCGCTCCTGTATGGACTAAGCCTCACACATCTTATCAACTCTCTCGCTTTCACTAATTCTCTCGAATCTCTTTCTGCCCGTCGAACTGTTGCGTCACTCTCTCTATACTATCGCTAATATAATGGACACTTCTCTTCTGAACTCTCCCGTCGCATACCTCCTCCATTGAGAAGTATATATATATATATATATATATATATATATATATATATATATATATATATATATATATATATATATATATATATATATATATATATATATATATATATATATATATATATATATATATATATATATATATATATATATATATATATATATATATATATATATATATTTTGTTTTTTCAGCTAAAATCAAACAATGTCCCCCAAATATTCCAAGTCGAAAATTCCAACAGGAAAAACAAACACTAAAGCCAGTTTAAAAAGGATTTTTATAACTCCTGTTTTTATACGGGCAAAAAATGGCTAATGCAATTTGAATGCAAGAAGGATGCAGCAAGCAAGGCTAGGCTAACTCGGTGGGCGGGGCTTGTGATACCACGTTGGGCGGGAAAAAATAAAAACGGTTCCGGGTAACTCTTTTTACTGTTGCGTTATAAACGCACGTTATTATAGTGGAATACCCTGAAATTTTATGACCATATTATGTATGCGTAGACGGTATTTTTTTCCCCCTCATCTCGTTTGCTTGTCAATGCGCTCACAAACACGCACATTCTTGTAGGGAATCCGACATAGACTTCATAGTTTTCTATAAATATGAATGTGAATGCAGATATTTGTTTTGAATCCGGATTTTAGGGCCATAGTTAATAGAATTGTCACATATATATATATATATTATATATATATATATATATATATATATATATATATATATATATATATATATATATATATATATATATATATATATATATATATATAAAATATATATATATATAGAGAGAGAGAGAGAGAGAGAGAGAGAGAGAGAGAGAGAGAGAGAGAGAGAGAGAGAGAGAGAGAGAGAGAGAGAGAGAGAGAGAGAGAGAGAGAGAGAGAGAGAGAGAGAGAGAGAGAGAGAGAGAGAGAGAGAGAGAGAGAGAGAGAGAGAGAGAGAGAGAGAGAGAGAGAGAGAGAGAGAGAGAGAGAGAGAGAGAGAGAGAGAGAGAGAGAGAGAGAGAGAGAGAGAGAGAGAGAGAGAGAGAGAGAGAGAGAGAGAGAGAGAGAGAGAGAGAGAGAGAGAGAGAGAGAGAGAGAGAGAGAGAGAGAGAGAGAGAGAGAGTTGTTGTTGTTTTTTTTTTTTTTCAAGCTTTAATCACCCCTACCTGAGAAAAAGAATTACTTCTCACCTTGATATAGAATTCCCCTCCGGAAAAAAAAGAAAAAAAAAAACGAAACTTTAGCTTATCATGGATGTTGATATAGATATAAGAGACGTACAATGCATGATTAATTCATTGTTGGACACGTAATTAAATTCAAATGCCTAGGAGTAGTTTATTCATTATCAATTTAGTAATATGTGATATTATCTGAAATGCAGGCCTATATTTTTATTTTTATTTATTATTATTATTATTATTATTATTATTATTATTATTATTATTATTATTATTATTATTATTATTATTATTATAAATTAACCACTAACGTTATTTTTGGAGAGATTTTTACAACCCCAAAATAATTGAATTGAATTAAGTCCATCAATCCTTCTTTATTAATATTTATTTTTTTTATTTATTTTGTATGAATAAAAAAAAATTAACATTTTTACATCTTTCTAGAAAAACAACCGTTATATATTATATATATATATATATATATATATATATATATATATATATATATATATATATATATATATATATATATTATATATATATATATATATATATATATATATATATATATATATATATATATATATATATATATATATATATATATATATATATATATATATATATATATATATATATATATGACTGAAGGGGACGTATAGTTAGTTCTATGGGCTGGCAGCTTACCTTCCCCTATATAGAACCATGCAACGAAGTTTTTGTTTTTTCTTATTTCAATTAGTGTTTCAATTTAAATTTTTTTTTTTTTTTCAAATTATTCCTGAAAATTTTTGGTATTTTTGTAGCTTCACACCACAACAACAATAATAATATTGTTAAAATTTTATTTACGTATTTCATATTGCTTGACAGGTGAAAAGATCGGGCAAGATTTTTATTTATTTATTTATTCTTTTTTTTTTTTTTTTTTTGCTTCTCTTCTTAAATTTATTCAGATATTAAAAATTGATTAAATTTTATTCTTTATTTTATTTTAAAATTTTTAATTAAATTTTCTCAAATATTTTCTTTAGGACTTTTAAATTTCTTCAACTCCTATATAAATTCTCTCCGAAAAAATAACTAAATATATATATATAATATATATATTATATATATATATATATATATATATATATATATATATTATATATATATATATATATATATATATTATATATATATAATATATATATATATATATATAGATAGATAGAATAGATAGATAGATAGATAGATAGATAGATAGATAGATAGATAGATAGATAGATAGATAGATAGATAGATAGATAGATAGATAGATAGATAGATAGATAGATATATATTATATATATATATATATATATATATATATATATATATATATATATATATATATATATATATATATATTAGTAATGTAGGGATGTGGTTTTTTTTATGTCAATATCCATTTTATCCAAAATTCTTTAATAAATAACAACAGCAAAAAATTTTTATAACTGTAATTTTTAAAACTGGCTTCAAAATTCTGTTTTATTTAAATTTACAAGATGTATACCTTTAATTCTGGTGTTTTATAATTACTAATACAAGAATAGAAGCTTAGTAAAGAAGACAAATTTTTGACATATATTGAACAGTAAATCTGAGCAACTTTACTGAATTTGGGATATTTCTCCTACTTTGTCTTCAACAGTTCGGGATGATAAGTGTCAATTTGTGTTATGTTTGTGTTACAATTCAAAACCATTTTACACCTTTTTTTTCTTCAACCTTTTATTCTTCGTCTCTGCTGATGACAAGTTGTACTTAGTAATTGTGGGAGCATCTAATTTTTTATTCCTTGATTCTTAAATACCTTTTTTAATAACTCTTCCAGTTTAACAGTAACTTCTCTATTCACTTTTAAATGCATGTGAACAATATTGTTTCTTATAATTGCAATATACATGGAAAATGGTGAAAAACTTGAATTTGGACGATGTTATAAAGGTTGATTTTCATGAAAATACCATCGGCTTTTAATTTAAATTTCATGTTCAGTTCACTCATTAAATATTTCTTTTATTATGAACTATTTTAAAACATTCTGCATTAGAATAGGATTCACAACATCTTTGGAATAACCTATAGAGCTTATATATCACTGTTTTTAATGATTTTAGTATTAAAATAACACCTTCAGTGATACCTTTGGTTATGACTCATTCTTCAAGTTATTTTTGCAAGATTTCAGAATATCAGAGCCATTTAAAATAATGATTGCAATCATTGCTTTAGCAATCTATAACTTTTTTCGAGATTGAACACAAACATGATCGAACTCTCATCGCTTGAAATTTCCAGTTACATATCTCTTGTATATATTGTTATTAAATTTGATTGTTAAAGCTTTTCATGTAGCTTTCCCGACCCCTGTAAATCATATTGGGTAATCTACTCAGTGATTGAAACGTGTAGCAATAATTTTAAACTTTTTCATTAAAAATACTTGTTACGAACTTCCAAAATAATAAGACTTTTTTTTCGCACGTTATTTTCTAATTTATAAAATGAGTAATAAAAATTTGCGATACTATGACTAAAATTTGTTTAAAGATTTCAACATTAATTAAAAATATAAACATTCCCACTTATGTTGCTTGGATGCGGATGCGAAGCTTCGAATTAGTCTGAAAGAGGATGCTGATATCTGCTATATCTCTCACACACACACACATATATATATATATATATATATATATATATATATATATATATATATATATATATATATATATATATATATATATATATATATATATATATATATATATATATATATATATATTAAAAATTTTAAAAAAAAAAAAAAAAAAAAAAAAAAAAAAAAAAAAAAAAAAAAAAAAAAAAAAAAAAAAAAAAATATTTTTATTTAATTTTTTTTTTTTTAATTCTTTTGTTGTAGGATTAACTTTGGCGCCAAATGAGAGATCAAAAATTAAATCATCCAGGATTCTACGCTCGCGCATGCTATTCACCAAAGAAAACTTACAAATATCTCTCTCTCTCTCTCTCTCTCTCTCTCTCTCTCTCTCTCTCTCTCTCTATATATATATATATATATATATATATATATATATATATATATTATATATATATATATATATATATATATATATATATATATATATATATATATATATATATATATATAATATATAATAATTCAATACAAGATTAAATTTATGAAAATACTTTTCCATTTTAATTTATTCTCAAAGTTCCAAGTGGAAAAAGTATTAAAGAGTATCTCACTAATATCTTCAGACCCAAACTTCATTTTCCTACTGTACTCCGACAAAAAAATATACTTAAAACCTTCGTATATAGGATCACTTACATCTTAACTTAATAGAAACTATAATTGAAATTACATTCCCGCAATGCCAGTTCAATCTTATAAATTATAACTCCTTCTCAATTTAAAGCTTCTTCAGACACAAGGAGTCTCATCCAATGCTTCTCAGACCCTCATTAATTTATATATTTAAGTGTGCGAGCTGTCATGCGGCGTATGTAGGCCAAACTGATCTACAATTAAAAGTGAGGATTGATAAGCATAGAGGAGTTTCCTTTAGTACGGATCTTCTTTTTTGCTCTCCTGTACACTCTGCCATAAAAGAGATTGGATACCCTTCCTTTTTATTCTTCTAATTTCTCTATTCTTCAACACGCATCTCCCTTCTTGATCGTAGGATTTTGAAGTTTTATATATAAAAACTCCTTGCCTATCTTTAAATGATCAAGCTTCTTCTATTGTCCTTTTCCCTTAATAGTGAAGCTCTTTTTCCAAAAATAGTCCAGCCTTTTTATTTTTATTTATGTTATTTCAATATTAATATTATTACTTTATTTGTATTATTTTATTGCAATCATTTTTATTTTAAATATCATATAGATAGTTAATGTATTTATATTTTGATTGTACTTTAAAATAGAAATTTGTAAAATTTAGTTTGTGCTGAAGACGGACCGAGATACGGTGTAAAACGTTCCCAGTGTATTAAATGAGTATGTGGAAACCCTTAGTACTGGCTTTGATCTTTCTAATTAGATTAAGGTCCTATTTTAAAAACACATTATATCATTCCTCGGAAAAGTAAACCTCCTTTTGTGCATCAAACTTCCTCCATTTTCTCCTCTATAAATAAGGCTTCCCTACCTTTCACCTCAGCTCCACTTGTCTCACCCCTCCCACCTTTTATGGATCTCCTCTCTCTCATCGATGGCACCCTCTTCCAGAGTTGGAATAAGAAAAAATTTACCTGAAGAAGGACGACAACTATTTGCTGAACTCTTAAACACTAAATATGCAACATATCTGCCAATATACACGGATGAATAAAAAATACACAACCCTGCATCCACTTCTTCTGCATTATACATTCCCACCTTTCAACTAGCTCAATTTTGGAAGCTTTCAGGTGCTCATTCTCAGTTTTTGCTGAACTCTTTGCAATCCATAAAGCTTTACTTTTCTATGCTTCAGTTTCTTATTCCTCAGAAAATAGTCATATTTACTGATTCTTGTGTTGCATTGTCACTTATCACCACCAGATATATCAAACGTTATCTTAGGATACTATCTATAATACCCAAGACCCTTGCGAATTTGTCATCATCCTTGGGCTGGACTATTCATTTCCAATGGACCCCTTCACATTAAATGATACTGGGAAATGATATTGCAGATAGAGCTGCCAAATTTTCACTCCCATTGTAACGTGGAGGATTTCCCTCTTGAGAGTGCAGAATATTACACAAAAACCAAACAGTTGCTAGATTTCCACCAGAATGATGAACTCGATACATTCCTAAAAGCTTATAGTCTGGGTCTGTTACACTCACTAGACTCCCCACCTCTCAATCCTAAATGTAATCGCAGACTAGCCACTGCTATCTTCCGACCTAAGACGGAACATTGTGGATTAAACTCAGATCTCCACCGCCTCAGAATGTCAGATACTGATGTTTGTCCTTGAAAGGACAGTCCTGAAACTGTGACAAACTTCCTGTTAAATTCCTCTGCTTAAAGTATTCAAAGAGCTTCCCTCCGAATTGATCTGGGTGCCCTTTGTGTCTCAACTTTCTCCTTTCCAACTATCCTGGGTGATTAGGGCATTCCATCTAAACAATTTCCAAAAATATTAACATGCTTGAAGAGGTACCAATACTCCACTTCCCAAATCAACAGAATATATTTATTGACGTAAACTGACCAAGATTCTTTTGTGAATTTACCATGGTGTCTCCTTCTTTGCAGACTCACTTATCCGAGTTCCAGGTTCTGTTAATTTAGAACAGGTGAACTTATACATAAAGTATTCACAAAGTAAGTAGATTAAGGTTCACTAGGAAAGAAGCTATCTCAACTTATATGTATATATATATATAATATATATATATATATATATATATATATATATATATTATATATATATATATATATATATATATATATATATATATATATATATATATATTAGTGATGGAATACGCATTCGCATCCTCATCAAAACTGACATAGCATCCGCACTTTCGAAAATTCAACATCCGCATCCGCACTAGACGAAAATTCTAAATCCGCATCTGCAATGAGAAAATATGACATCCGATCTATCACTAATAATTATATATATATATATATATATATATATATATATATATATATATATATATATATATATATATATATATATATATATATATATATATATATATATATATATATATATATATATATATATAGAAACAAGTGCTGAAAACCCTGATTCACAAAGGTATGTAATGTGGTAGCAAAGGGAACCAGAGCACTCATAACTCATAAATTGAAAACAATATATCTATCGTGTGAAATTAAAACTGTTAAGTATTAGTTGTCAAAAGGCATTAGTTACTTTTTTATCTGATCCCCGCGGACCCTCTGAAACCCATCCATGAACCCCACGTTAAGAACTGGGTTAGATTGTAATTTCAGTCAGTTTGGCATATTCTATCATCTTTTTAACACATTTTCTTCTACGCATTTTGTTTTCCTAGTTCTCTCTAGACTCTAGTTCTTTTTAAACTAGTTCTTTATAGACCCTTGATCTTCCTAGACTATAGGTCTTTTTAGGCTCTAGTTCTTTCTAGGTTCTTGGTAGTTGACATTCTTTCTCTCATTATTGTGTTTTCAATGGTCTATTTGTTTTCATTTCTAATTTTCTCATTTTTATCAGATTTAAAAATTTAAAAAAGAAATTAAAATTTTTTTAAATTTTTTTTATTATTTTTTACATAACCTTCAATAGTAAAGGGTTAAAGATATAATTGCCACTAAAGCTTGAAAATATGTCTCTCTTTCAAATATTCAAAACAAAGTTTGTGTAAGTAGAAATTTGAAAATAGAGGAAGGAAGGGTGTCCCAAACTTTACAAGTATAATAAATATAAAAATGAGCATTGCAGTAAAGTCTGAAAACAGAGAATAGGACAAAGAATGGGTTAGTGACTTGAGATCTCCTCAAAGGAGGAAATATACGACTGGAGAATTCAGAAGAACTGTGTCCATTGTATTAGCGAAACTAAAGGAGAATGATTCATCAGTTCTACAATCAGAGAAAGATTGATGATAAGTAGTGAAATCAAAGGAGTTGATATGTAGAAAAAAAAACAAGAAACTTTAGAAAGAACAGAGTTAAAGCAATATAATAATAATATGAGGGTTGAGAGGGGTTTCAGACGCTTAGGAATAAGCGAAATTTCAACCTTCCCCATCAAGAATGGGAAGGTTGGAATTAAGTTACAGTTAACAGCTTTTGACAAATTTTTGAAAGAGCGTTATATTTTCTGTACTGAGAAAGATTCTTTAGTATCTTGAATAGATTTCGGGCTATTCTGGGGTGAAGTGTAAGAAGCAGGAGTTTTTGGAGTTTGAAGACGACTGTATTTCCTATGGATAACTCGAAAAGAAGCAGTGTTAAAGCAAGGTTTATTAGGTTTAATTAAAGGAAAAGTATGTCTTATATAGGCCTGCATGCCAGACATCTTGGTTATGAAACCTGCACACTTCGAGTGACTCTAAACTGAAACGGTACTTATTTTCCTCCATCACCTCAGCGCTAAATCTTGTGTTCTTTCTTTGTCTTCCGCTGAAGTGCCACCTCAATTCCGATCAGTTGACAGCAATGAATTTCCACAAACGTGTCTTTGCCAAAGGAGGGGCTGTTTCTGCGGAAGACGAAGAAAGAACTCAAGATTCAGCGCTGAGAAAGTGATGGAGGAACCCAGAGGAGGAAAAAAAATAGCAGTGTAAGGAGAAGTATTGCAAGTTAAGAATAGTTCAAGATTGATGAGTTTATCTCTAAGTCAATCAGATATACGGGAAGAAAATTTCACCGTCTGCTCAAAAGTGGTTTTAAATAGAGAAAAGGTAGATGTATCTTGAGTATTAGAGGAAAGTCATTGGTGGTGATGAACAGTGAATTACTCAAAACAATGATTCCAGAGAAAGAATTATTATGTAGACTAAAAATTTAGGATAGTCAGTTGAGTTAGGACATAGATAAACAAAACAGATGAATTCAGTAGAGAATTCAGAAGACTCTTAAACATTTGGATAAATAACATCGTTGCGTACATGTACACAGCATTCACATTTGACTGAAAATTGAGGACAGAGACAGTTAGGTCTGAATACGACAGGATTTTCTATCGGAACTCCAAAACACTTGAAATTCGCTTAAGAGCAAAAGTTGAGATTTGGTAATAATTAGGTCAGATGAAAACCGGTTTAATTTTCCAGTTCTTCCAAAATATTCACTTTTTTTTCAATCTAAATAATTTCATTCACTCATGAAGAGACTTAAACAAGGTACACAAAGTTCATTATTAAGACATACGTTCCTCTTAATTCATATATGAATAAAAATTTCTTTATTCCCTTTTCTTCCTTAAAATAATGAGTTCATTTTTTACGCCTTTAGACCCGTTTTAGTTATATACATCATCAGAGAGTGGTAATCCCAGGAACAGTTGACCACACTACGTAAATTCGTCACGAGGCTGAGATCTCACAAGGTCTAGGATTAATTTCAGGTTCTCGTTTTATATATATATATATATATTTTGATATAGATACATTTATGAATTTATTGTCTACTTTAAAAAAAAAAACAAGAACAAAAAACAAGAGCAAACAAACTCCTAAACATGTATATTGGTTTTTCCTAAATCGTTATCTACGTCATCTGAGTAGCAACAAAAACTGATAATATCCTCTTCGATTCTAGATATAAAAAAAAACCTATTTAAATTCTTTAGAATATTCTATTTTAATAATATAAAAAAAACTGGTTTTTCTCATCCGGTAGTCGTAAAAGTTACTCCATTAATCACGACTACCTTCACTACGTATGTAATTAGTCTCCAGTCAATATTGAGCATCCATAAAATATATGAAATAAATCTGTTCCTTCTTCTCTGGAAAGTACAAAACATTATTTCATCATTACAATGCAAAAATTGTACCAACGAATCTTTGGGACAAGTGGCAAAATGTCAGTAAAATTTTCAATAGAGAAAAAACCTGCTAAGCATCAGAAAGTCGCTTCACCGATTTATTTTTTAATAAGGAAATAACTAAAAACAATTTGTGACATTTTTGCCACTTGTCCCAACGAATCGTTGGGACAATTTTTGATGTACGAATTAGTGCAGAATCTAATAAATCCTATTTTTAAGAAGTCTAACCCAAATCTTAAAAATCTTTCGGAACCTTATCGAAGGCGGGACAAGTCTGGGTCCTGATAAGGTCCCCCAAATACTTAAATATTATATAAATGTTTTCTTTAATTTGAAACTGCTTTTTAATTTTTAGCAATATATATATATATATATATATATATATATATATATATATATATATATATATATATATATATATATATATATATATATATATATATATATATATATATAATATATATATATATATATATATATATATATATATATATATATATATATATATATATATGGGAAATCTGCAAGAGTTGGGAAACTGAAATTAGAAACTGTGCAGTAAAGAGCCGACATGAACCAATACACAGAGTTTGAAAACGTTTAAAGGACATAAGTGATGAAAATAGAAGAAGGAAGCGTGTTCCATACATGTAAGAATGAGCATAGCAGTTAAGGTTGAGGTTAGAGTTGGACAGAGAATGGATGAGTCTCACGAGCCATCCTCAGTGGATACGTTATGCGATTAGAGTTGGGAAGGACGGAGTTTGTTGAAAAAGTGATTGTATAAGGAGAGTGATGAAAGAATTTGTCAACAGGAGAGAGAATTGGAGAGGGTCAGTGAGAGTGGGAGAGATAATAAGGCGAAAATCCTTCGATTCCAACTTTTTAATTAAGAATGGTTTGTGGGAATGAAACTATCCCAGATATTTGATGCGTACTCCATACAAGGCAAAACAACGCCCTATACAGAAGAAGCAAAGAAAAATGCATGCGCATATTGCCAAAAAATATAATAATAATAATAATAATAATAATAATAATAATAGAATAAAAGTTTTTATTCGAAGACATTTTTAAAAAGAAAGAGCTTTGCAAGCTCTCTCTCTCTCTCTCTCTCTCTCTCTCTCTCTCTCTCTCTCTCTCTGTCTCTCTCTCTCTCTCTCTCTCTCTCTCTCTCTCTCTCTCTCTCTCACATTTTTTCACACAAGATTTCTCTTAAAATGCAAAATCAGCAAATTTGATTTCAATAATTTTTTCCTCCTTAAAAGGCTGCAACAAATACAGTTTTCTTAGTTTCTTATTTCCTTTGTGGACACTTGAAGAAATCTCAAGGAGGCGGGTTGCCTACGTCATTTTCACACTTATCACTTACTAAACTTGCAAATATATATATATATATATATATATATATATATATATATATATATATATATATATATATATATATATATATATATATATATATATATATATATATATATATATATATATATATATATATATATATATATATATATATATATATATATGGCCAGACTGCACTTCTACATACTTAAATATTTAAAAAAGTACTTAACCTACGTAAAAAAGGATTACATTTTTAGAATCCTTGTCGAATTTCAGGTAGGAAACATTGGGAAATAAAAAATAAATTCTTATAATAATAAAGTTTACATTAGTAAAGTTTACTTATTTTTAAGTCTCGCGAGAATCTTACGCCTGGCAATGTCATTTTTTTTTCAATTTTTTCGAAATTGGAAAAAATGGGAAATACCCCAAATCCTCGACAGGAAAAGTTGTCTACAGTATCATCATCACTCATGGGTCGGGGGGTACGGGGATAATGTTCGGTATAACACCAAAAATAAGTTTGTTACGCCATCAGTTGCCGTTTGTTACGTCATCAGTTGTCGTACAAAATCAAAAAAAAAAATTTTTTAATTTATTTTCAAATATTTTAGAATTTTCTCACCCAAAATTCCACAAAGATTCCAAAAATGTTTTCCTTTTTTACGTAGGTTCAGTAGTTTTTGAAAAATATGTATGTAGAAGTGCAGGCTGATATATATATATATATATATATATATATATATATATATATATATATATATATATATATATATATATATATATATATATATTATATATATATATATATATATATATATATATATATATATATATATATATATATACAGAGATGGGCATCGTTACATGAAATTGGGTAGCGTTACCGTTACTCGTTACTTGAGAGAAAAGGTGTAGCGTTACCGTTACAGCGTTACATTTTAAAATCCTTTGAAGCGTTACCGTTACTCGTTACATGTTACATGTAACGCGTTACTTTTGGTCAGTTTCGGGCTTAATTATTAGTTTACAGTTTTCGTACATGATCATATGTATACATATTTACTGCTGACGATTAAATCATTGGATTAACTAACAGTTTTTAAACTTTTATTCAAAAAGTGCAATTTATATTACTATCATTGACCAAATAATATAAATATAGTTTTTAAAATTGTTATATATATTTAAGTTTCATTATATAAGTTTAGTGCAATAAATGATATATACATTTATGGAATTTAGTGATGCAATATTATCCATATTTGAAATTTTTTATAATTTTTTTTTTTAATAAACGTAGAAGATTATCTGAATTGTGCTTCACTTTGAACCCTAGTTAGCCGATCTTCTTTCAACATTGTTTAATTTTATTGGACAGTATGCAAAGTATTAAGAATAGATATTATTAATATTAATAATGATAATGGTAATAATAAAAAAAATTGACAGTAATAATGTATTGTAAAGTAGGTAATTATAATAATAATAATAATAATAATAATAATAATAATAATAATATAATAATAATAATAATATATAATAATAAGATCTATTTAAACATAGTTAATCACTTAATAATATATGAAAATAATTTTCAGTAACCATATTGAGCATAAATAAAATTAAAAAAGAAAAACAAAGGATTTTATTTATAGTAACTATATATATATATATATATATATATATATATATATATATATATATATATATATATATATATATATATATATATATATATATATATATATATATATATATATATATATATATATATATATATATATATATATATTTTTTTTTTTACACAACGCCACCACTCACTGGCAGAGCCCTTTTCAAGGAGGGGGCACACACACATGCACAAAGCTCATTCAAACACACACACACATACCTAACACACAGCCCTCTGGTGGGCGCAGACGGAAGCCTTGAAGAGTGGAAGATTAAATACAGGAGGAAAAATAAATGATGGTAGAGAGTTCCACAGAATAGAGGTGGCTGGAAAGAAGGAGGTACCACAACGGGCTAGCCTGGGATTTCCTACGTCCACACAAAATTGGTGCGAAAGCAGGGCACCCCTTGTGCAACGAGGACGACGCAATGGTGGAGGAATGCGAGAGGCCAATTCCCTCGAGCACCTGCCATTGTAGTACCTGTAGAAAAGAGATTGCGCGCCAACGTCACGTCGCAGAGACAGAGGGTCAAGTGAGTTTGAAAGTAGGGGACAGTTTATTAATCTCTTAGCTTTTGACTCAACCCTATCCAGAAGAGAGGAGGAGCCGGAGCCCCCCCAAATGTGAGAACAGTACTCCATATAAGGACGAATAAGACCCTTATATATTTGGAGTAACTGCTCAGAAGAAAAAAATTCTCGCAACCTGAACAGGACTCCCAGCTTCTTAGAGGCCGCTTTAGCAACCATTGTAATATGTGGTTTCCAAGACAGTTTTGTTTTATGTTTAGACCAAGAATGTTAATGTTATTTACAGGTGAGACGGGAGAGCCATCGAAGAGGATAGGAAAGTTAGGAGGTGTTTTTGAGAGGGAGATGTGAAGAAGTTGAAGTTTTTAAAGAGTTGAATTTTACAAGGTTGCTATGACCCCACCGGGAAATCACATCCAGATCTGCAAGAATGGAATCGAAAAGTTGAAGACGAGAAGCAAGTCTAGAAGCAAAAGAGGGAGCAGATTTGAAATGAGTAGAAGAATGCAGAGTTGAATCATCAGCATAAGAGTGAACAGAGTTAGAAGTGCAGTGGAGAAGATCGTTAATGAAAAGTAAGAATAAGGTTGGAGATAAAACAGAACCCTGAGGAACACCACAGTTGACAGAAAAGGAAGAAGAGGTCGCTCCATCTACAACTGCCGAAATGGAATGATCTGAGAGAAAACTAGACAATAGTAAGCAAAGAGAAGGAGGAAACCCAAAGGAGGGGAGCTTGGAGACCAGTGACGCATGCCACACCCGGTCAAAAGCCTTGGATATGTCAAGCGCCACCACACAAGACTCCCAAAGTCCCTAAGGGCAGAAGACCATAGATCAGTAAGATAGGAAAGTATGTCACCAGTTGACCTCGAGCGTCGAAAGCCATACTGGTGATCAGAAAGAAGAGAATGAGACTCCAAATGATCCAGGAAATGAGAGTTGAGAAGAGTTTCAAAAATTTTAGATAGAATATATATATATATATATATATATATATATATATATATATATATATATATATATATATATATATATATATATATATATATATATATATATATATATATATATATATATATATTAAAAATATCTTGAAAAATTAAAATTCGTTTCCATAAAAATAAACAAAAATGTCAACACAGTGGAGTTTCGTGTGTAGGATGTAACGAGTAACGGAAAAAACCCGTTATAATTTGTAAAAATGGGTAGCGTTACCGTTACAGCGTTACATTTTAAAACCCTTTGAAGCGTTACCGTTACTTGTTACTTTTGTAACGCCCGTTACGTAACGCCGTTACATGTAACGCGTTACTGCCCACCTCTGTATATATATATATATATATATATATATATATATATATATATATAT
>SEYY01012617.1:25000-27500 GCA_009176605.1 Armadillidium nasatum
CACTTCTAACTCTGTTCACTCTTATGCTAATGACTCAACTCTACATTTTCCTATTCATTTGCTTCTAGAGTTGCTTCTAGTCTTCAACTTTCCAATTCAATTCTTGCCAATCTGGATGAGATCTGGGCCATAGCAAACTTGTGAAATTTAAGTTTAAAAATTCAATTTCTTCAGATCCCCTCTCAAAAACAACCCGCTACTTTCCTATCTTCTTCAATGGCTCTCCCGTCTCACGTGTAAATAGCTTTTAACATTCTTGGTCTTGGAAACCACATATCACAATGGTTGCTAAAGCGGCCTCTAAGAAGCTGGGTATACTATTCAGGTTGCGAGAATTTTTTTTTTCTTACTCCAATTATATAAGGGTCTTATTCGCTCTTGTATGGAGTACTGTTCTCGCATTTGGGGGAGCTCCTGCTCCTCCACTCTTCTGGATAGGGTTGAGTCTAAAGCTAAAAGATTAATAAACTTACCCTACTGTCATACTCTCTTGACCCTCTACTTCTGTGACGTGACGTTGGTGCACTATCTCTTTTCTATATGTAATTCAATCAGAGTAAAAGTATTACTTAGTAATTTAGATCGATGTTATAAATTTAGGACAATCTTGAATCCATTTTATTCCAGCAAAAAAAGTAAAATAAATTTAAAATGACTACGTAAATAACAAAGGATTATTTTGATAATCACAAATATTTTTATATTTGTCTTTATTTATTTTCTTGATAAAAGTTTTACAGGAAAAGCGGTAATATTTGTTAAAAAAAATTGATTAATTAAGGACGTGGTAACTTATATGTTTAAAATATGCAACTTTCTAGGACACGAACTTCATTAGAAAATAGTCGTTGAAGTTTGAATTTAAACACAAATGCAAAAGGGCTTGTCTCCGTTTCGTCTATGAATCTTCCAATCCATCTGACCTACTGTATATACTAACGTATATACATTTATATTGTGCTACAATGCCATGTGCTCGAAGAATTTGGCCTCTCTCATTTCACCTCCATTGCGTAGCCCTCGTTTCACAAGGGGTTCCCTACTATCGCACAATTTTGTGTGGGTCCTGGAAACTCTAGGCTTAGCCGTTGTGATACCTCTGTGATAGAGAGTTCCACCGAACATTTCTTTCTTAATATTTCTTTCGACGCTCGAGGTCTGTATATATATATATATATATATATATATATATATATATATATATATATATATATATATATATATATATATATATATATATATATATATATATATATATATATATATATATATATATATATATTGTATGTATGCGTGTCTATGTCTGTGTCTGTGTCTATGTCTATGTCTATGTGTGTGGAGGGAGTGTGCTTCCAAGCTGGCGCCTGTACTCGTTCAACTCTACTCTCCGTACCTTAATACTAATACTTTTCCTCAGCGCTGGAAGCGCGCATATGTTCAACCGATCCTGAAAAAAGGTAGCCGCTCGGAATTTTCTAACCATCATCCTATTGCTCTCTTGTATTCTATCTAAAGTCTTTGAAACTCATTTCAACACTCGTTTCCTTGATCATTTGGAATCTCACTCTCTTCTTTCATATCACTAATATGGCTTTCGACGCTCGAGGTCTACTGGTGACTTACTTTCCTATCTTACTGATTTATAGTCTTCTGCCTTTAGGAACTTCGGAAAGTCTTGTGTGGCGGCGCTTGACATATCCAAGGCTTTTGACCGAGTATGGCACGCATCGCTGTTTTCTAAGCTCCCTTACTATGGGTTTCCTCTTTCTCTTTGCTTACTCATATCTAGTTCCCTCTCAAATCACTGCATATCAGCACTTACTGATGGAGCGACTTCTTCTTCTTTCCCTATTAAGGTGTTCCTCAGGGTTCTGTTCTATCTCCTACTTTATTCTTACTTTTCATCAACGACCTCCTTAGTTGTACTTCTAACTCTGCTCACTCTTTTGCCGACGACTCAACTCTCTATTCTTCTACTCATTTCAAATCTTCTCAGTCTTTCGCTTCTGGAGTTTCTTCACGTCTTCAACTTTCCAATTCCATTCTCGCCGATCTGGATGGGATATCCCGTTGGGGCCACGTCCACCTTGTGAAATTCAACTGTTTGAAAACTCAACTTTTTCACATCTCTCTCTCTAAAACATCTCCCAACTTTGATCTCCTTCGACGGCTCTCCCGTCTCACCTGTGAACAACATAAATATACTTGGTCTTGGTCTGAACATAAACAATAAACTATCTTGGAAACCTCATATCTCAACGGTTGCTAAGGTGGCCTCTAAAAAGCTAGGAGTTATGATCGGATTGCGGGAATTTTTTTCTTCTGAGCAGTTTCTTCAATTATATAATGGTCTTATTCGTCTTTGTATGAGTACTGTTCTCACATTTTGAGTGGTTCCGGTTCCACTCTTCTTTTGTATATGGTTGAGTTTAAGGCTAAAATACTAATAAAACTGTCACCTACTTTCAGACTCCCTTGACTCTCTTTCTCTGCGACGTGA
>SEYY01012618.1:0-17500 GCA_009176605.1 Armadillidium nasatum
GTTCTGTGATGACGTCACTCATATGACAAATCAGTTTCGATCAATCAATCAATATATTAATGTATTATCAACATAAAGGTAGGAAAATCTTGGAAAATGTTGGCGAAATCATGGCGTAAAGGTAGAAAAATCATGGAAATGTTGGTGAAATTTGGTGAAGATCGTGGTGTAAAGGTAGAACAATTGCGGAAAGTTGATGTAAATTGGTGAAAAATTGGTGAAAAAATTGGTGAAAACCCCCAAAAGAAGGTCCAGAACCCCAAAAGTGGGTCAAAACTCCTCAAAGAGGTGGTCAAAACCCCCTAGAGAAGGGTCAAACCCCCCAGAGAGGGGTTAAAACCCCCACAAAGAGGGGGCAAAAAGCCCCCCCAAAAAAAGGGTCAGAGAGGTGTCTGAAAAACGCATGTGCGTTTTCTGGAGCCGTTTATCCGGTTTGAAAACCAGATCCTCGATGAAAGCGCCCCTCACTACTATATATATATATATATATAATATATATATAATATATATATATATATATTATTATTATATATATATATATATATATATAATATATATATTTTTTTTTTTTTTTTTTTATTTCTCTCTGGTGGGCAAAGGCCAGAGGCCTACTAATTTTCACAGAGTTGGGGGAAGTGGAAAAGTCAAATTAAAGCAACATGACCTGATACACGGCGTTTAAAGTTGTCATAGGTAGTTGAAAAAATAGAAGGAAGTGGAGATTACCAGTAAGTAAATGTAAGTTGAGATAAGGTTAAGTCTGGGTCAGAGAGGACAGAGAAAGGATGAGACTGTGTAGAAAGACGAGTCGCACGAGCCCTTCTTAATGGAGGAGGTATGCGACGAGAGAGTTCAGAAGAGCAGTGTCCATTGTAATAGCGATAGTAGAGAGAGAGTGACGCAACATTTCGACGGGCAGAAAGAGATTGGAGAGAATTAGTGAGAGCAGGAGAATTGATAAGGCGAAAAGCTCTAGACTCCACTTTTCAGGAGTGTGTGTGGAACCACCCCAATGTGTGACGCAACTCCATACAGGGCGAACAACACCCTATACAGAGCAAGCAACTGGGGTGGTGTGAAGAAATACTGAAGGCGCCTCAGAACACCCAACCTCTTAGAAGCTTGTTTAGAAAGAGAGGTAATGTGATCTTTCCAAGAAAGATCACGAGAAAAAGAAACACCTAGAATATTGAGGAGAGATGAAGGTTTGAGTTGCGTGTTTTCGAAGAAGATATCGTAGTTGTGTGGAAGATTGTGTCGAGTAGAGAGATGGAGGAATTGAGTTTTTGAGGCATTGAAAACGACCATGTTTTTTGCAAGAAATGCGAAAATCAGAGTTAGTTGCTCCAAGGCCACCGGCCTCTATTAACTGTTGCTGGAAGGGGCGTCTTTCAAAATGAAAAGAGTAATGAAGGGTGGAGTCATCAGCATAGGAGTGGATAGGAGATGAAGTAATAGAGAGAAGGTCATTAATGAAAAACAGAAAAAGTGTTGGGGATAGGACAGATCCTTGAGGAACACCACTATTAATAGATTTATAGGATGAACGGTGGCCGTCTACAACAGCTGCTATAGACGACCAAAGTAAATAAGAGAGAAGGTCACAGAGAGAAGGATAGATCCGAAAGAGAGAAGTTTGGAAATCAAAGCTTTGTGCCAGACTCTATCGAAAGCTTTCGATATGTCCAGCGCTACAGCAAAAGATTCACCGAAATGCCGAAGAGCGGAGGACCAAGAGTCAGAGAGAAGGGAAAGAAGATCACCAGTAGAGCGTTTCTTTCGAAAGCCATACTGGCGATCTGAGATAAGATTAGAAGAATTGAGATGTTTCAAATCTTCCTGTTAAGGATAGATTCGAAAACTTTAGAAAAAAGGAGGTTAAAGAAATAGGAGTAGTTAGAGGGCTGGGGTCCCCTTCTTCGCAAGGTTGAATGAGCGCACGTTTCCAGCAAGAAGGGAAGGTTGAAGTAGAAAGACATAGACGAAATAGTTTACCAAGGCAGGGTGCAAGCTCGGAAGCACAAGTTTTGAGAACCACAGGAGGGATACCATCAGGACCGTACGCCTTCTTAGTGTTAAGCTCAGAGAGAGCAGAAGTGACGTCTTTAGAAGAAATTACAATTTTAGGCATAAATGAGTTAGAGGGGTTGAAGGAGTAGGAAAGCTCCGAATCGTCTAAGGTTGAATTTAAGGCAAAAGTTTGAGCAAAGAGTTCAGCTTTAGAGGAAAGGCAAAACGGCAGTTATTATTATATTATATATATATATATAATATATTATATATATATATATATATTATATATATATATATATATATATTATATATAATATATATATTGGGAGGACGTAGCACCGTCCGAAGCGATGCAAGTACCCCCATTGGGCATAACCCACGGAGCGATAGGATGGGCTAGACCATTCCGTTTCACTACGTTTTCCTTTGGTTCGTTCCTTTTCGCGTTTCACTTTCTCACGGGGTCTCTAGTGTACCTTCGCCTCACACTTTAGTGTCTATGCTCCTACTACCTCTCCACCCCAATTCTTCATACATTCCCACATTTTACAAGTGTTTACTCTAACATTTTCTTCATAAAACAAAACAAAAAACAAAATAGCGAAACTGACAGCTGCCTCGGAGATATTTTGTTGGGCGGCATCGAAAGAATTCCCCTCAACCTCCACCCCTCAACCCATCATCACATGGGAGTTGGAGACGACCGATGATAGGGATGGTTCCGCCATGACTCGGTGTCCGGCTTGCTCCGGTGCACGGTCTTCCTTTTTCATTAATTTCTGTAACATTCGCTGTCTTCTTTTTCTAATTTCCCTTTTGTCGAACGCCATCTTTCTTCTAAACCTCAACTCCTGTTTCTAACCGAAACTCAGGTGCCTGAGTGTGCTGACCTCAAACTTTATTCTGTTACCTCCTACTCTCGCTATCCTCAATTTTCAGCCAAAGGCGGTTGTTGCGCATATGTGCGCAACGATGATATTTGTTGTCGTGTCTCTAATTTGGAGTTTCCAGAATTTTCTACTTTATAGCTAAAGCTCTCTTGCAATTCTACTACTAGATTTATTTATTCTCTTTATTTATTTCCTAATTCTACTGACCTAAAAAAATTCTTCGACTACTTATACTAAAAAATAGAGCACATTCTATCTTCTTCTCCTTTCTATGAAATTATCATTTTAGGTGATTTCAATGTTCACCACCTCCAGTGGCTTTCATCTAGTTTTCATGATCCAACCGGTGAACTCGCCTTCAACTTTTCTATCCAGAGCAACCTTGAGCAGTTGGTGCAACTCCCTACCCGTATCCCTGATCGCATTGGTGATGAACCCAACATACTTGATCTTTTCCTTTCTTCTTATCCTTCTCCTTATGCTGTTTAACTCTTTCCTCCTCAAGGTTCATCCGATCACCTTCTTATCTCCGTATCTTGTTCTGGCTCTTCAAGTCTTCCGCAAGAACGACCCCCGACTTCAGCTAGGAGACGTTTGTGGCACTTCGGTGCTGTTAGCTGGTCTGACTTGCGGTTGTACTTCTCTGCTTTCCCAAGGAATGATTATTGCCTTCATGGGAGCGATCTCTTGGAGTGTGCTGAGCGCATAACTGAGGTGATTCTCTCTGACATGGAGGCGTACATTCCATATTCTTTCCTTTCTACTAAACCTAACAAACCTTGGTTACTTGTTCTCTCGCTATCCGCGGCAGGGATTACCGTCGTCTTCAAACCCCTGAAACCCATTCAACTTATATTTCATCCCGGAATCGTGCAAAATCTATTCATCGAGATACCAAAAACTATTTTCTCCGTCGCAAATGCAATAATCTTTCTGGTTCCTCTTCCTCTCGACATTTCTGGCATTTTGCAAAAAATGTCAAATCTAACTTTGCTTCCTCCTCTTTCCCTCCTCTAGTTCTGATGGTACAACTGCCATTTTACCTTCTACTAAAGCTGAACTCTTCCCTCAAACTTTTGCTTCTA
Organism: Armadillidium nasatum; assembly: GCA_009176605.1. Lineage (NCBI taxonomy): Eukaryota > Metazoa > Arthropoda > Malacostraca > Isopoda > Armadillidiidae > Armadillidium > Armadillidium nasatum. Next base: position 3,989 of record SEYY01012618.1, read on the forward strand.
ATTCTACCTTAGACGATTCCAGAGCTATTCCTCCTCCTTCAACCAACTCCAACTTATTTATGCCTAATATTAAAATTTCTTCTAAAGATGTCATTTCTGATCTCTCTGAGCTTAACACTAGGAAGGCGTATGGTCCTGATGGTATTCCTCTTGCGGTTCTCAAAACTTGTGCTTCCGAGCTTGCAACCTGCTTTGGTAAACTATTTCGTCTTTGCCTTTCTACTTCAACCTTCCCTTCTAGCTGGAAACGTTCGCTCATTCAGCCTGTGCCTAAGAAGGGGAACCCTTCTCAACCATCTAACCATCGTCCAATTTCTTTAACCTCCGTTCTTTCTGAAGTTTTCGAATCTCTCCTCAACAGGAAGATTTGGAAAAATCTCAATTCTTCTAATCTTATCTCTGATCGCCTGTAAGGCTTTCGCAAGAAACGTTCTACTGGATATTTTTTTTAACTACTTTCTGACTCTTGGTCCTCCGCTCTCCGGGGTTTCGGTGAGTCTTTCGCTGTGGCGCTAGACATATTGAAAGCCTTCGATAGAGTCTGGCACAAAGTTTTGATTTCTAAACTTCCCTCTTTCGGAATCTATCCTTTTCTCTTTGGCCTTCTCTCTGATTTCCTTCACTGTTGTTCTATAGCAGCTGTTGTATACGGCCACCATTCATTCTATAAATCTATTAATAGTGGTGTTCCTCAAGGATCTGCTCCATACCCAACACTTTTTCTGCTTTCATTAACCCTAGAACACGGTTGGGGGTATGACACACCCCACAAGATTTTCGAAAAGTGTAGTTTTTATATAAATACTCATTTAAGAAGTCTCTCGCTCAGTGTAGCTTAAGCATTTGTAATGAGAAGGTGTTTTGTCACAATTCAGTTAGTCTTTGCTATTTATTCTAGTAGTAGTAGTGGAGTTGGGGTGTAATATACCCCCGACCGTGTTACAGCGTGTAATGTATTTATGTACATGGTTTTAGATTATTATCGTTTTGGACACAAAAACACAAGAAATATATATTATATATTATATATATTATATATATAATATATATATATATTATATATATATATATATATATATATATATATATATATATATATATATATATATATATATATATATATATATAATGTTATACTGTTTTTCGCTTCAGGTATAGTATTGTCAAAAATAATAATAATAATAATAATAATAATAATAATAATAATAATAATAATAATAATAATAATAATAATAATAATAATAATTATGTCAAAGCGTCCGTTTAGCGAAGATGAAATTCGTCAACATCTCGGTGATCTAAGTCTTCTTGATTTAGACGAAGATGTAGATGATGACCTTGAATTGGAAGTAATGTACGACAGTGACCTTGATGTCGATTACATACCAACCATTTCATCTAGTGATAATAGCGAGGAAGAATATGAACCTAACGTTCGCAAGACGGGTGAATGTCATAGAAGATCAAAAAAGGTACGACGCACATCAACTCCCACACATAATTCAATCCAATCACCGATGCCTAGCACCAGCAGTGCTTTAGATAATCATCCAATTCCTTCTGCCTCTGCTATTCCTCAAACTCCTGCAGCTACTGTTCCATCTGTTCCTTCTACCTCTTCTGTTAGACCAAGAAGACGACGTAACCTTATCATTGACGAAGAAAATGTTTCATCCATAATGCAGTTTTGCACCAGTACAATGTCCAGCACTTCTGGGTTTAGGTGGAGTTGTCGTCCACAGAAAAATCTAGAAACTAGAATAGGTTCAAAGGAACATCATTCCCCATTTTATTCCTGGCCCAACATTGCAAGAAACGAAGCGTAACAACTCCTGAAAAAGGTTTTCAGTTACTTTTTGATGACACCATAATTTTAGAGACTGTTAACTGGACAAACCAGAGAATTCGACTATTGTTGCAGAATTATCCCACAGATAAGAAAGCATTTTTTGAAACAGAGTTTTCTGAAATAAAAGCACTTTTAAGGTTGCTAATATTTAGTGGCTGTCAGAAAGACAATCATTTGAGTACCAGAGAAATGTGGAATCCAATTACAGGTCCATCTCTGTACCGTGCTGGGATGTCCGAGGAACGCTTCGCCTTCCTGATAAACACTCTCCGATTCGATGACTCGGACACAAGGGTAGCAAGGCAGGAGACTGATAGGTTTGCTGCCATTAGAAGCATTTGGGACATCTTCATAGCAAACTGCGGAAAAATGTATATTCCAAATGAAAACATAACTGTAGACGAACAGCTGCTGTCGTTTAGAGGGAACTGTCCTTTCAGAATGTACATTCCAAATAAACCAGCAAAATATGGAATCAAAATCGTTTTAGCTAATGACACCAAAAGCAATACTTATTGGGAGCTATACCATACCTAGGAAAACTTGGGACACCAATCCCTGAAAATGTAAGCCTAGGCCATTTTTTTACGAAAGAACTTACCAAACCCTATCACCGCACAAATAGAAATGTAACCACAGACAACTGGTTTACATCCGTTTCCCTAGTGGCTGATCTCCTCAACAACTGTGGCATGACAATTGTAGGAACGATGAAAGCAAATAAAACAGAAGTGCCAATAGCGATGAAAGATAAACAAGAACGAAGATTAGGGTCAAGTGCTTTCTTATTCACTCATGAAATGACGTAGGTGTCATATATTCCTACAACACCAAAAACAAAGAAAATAGTATTGCACTTATCTTCAATGCACACCAACCCAGTATTATCTGCTTCAGGCAAGTCGGAGATAATAGAGTATTACAACCATACAAAAGGTGGAGTAGACTCCTTCGATCAGATGTGTGCTTCCAGTTCATGTGGAAGGAAAACAAGAAAATGTCCTCTGTGCATTTTCTATGGTATGATAAACGCCTGCGTTATTAACTCTTATATCATTCATAATGAGAATATGATACGCACAGGTGGAACTAAAATGACCAGGCGTGGATTTATGAGTGAGTTAGCACTGCTCCTGATAAGGCCATGGGCAGAACATAGGCTTAGAAATTCAGCTGGTTTTTCTACATCACTTAAAAGTATCATCAGCCTTGTTTGCGACATTCCTTCAACTGCTCCACAAGGTGAAGTAAATACAATGGCAGCCCAAGGAAATAATATGGACCATTGCAAGCACTGTCCAAGGAAAATCTGATAGAAAATCACGTTACCGATGCCACAAGTGTAGCAAGGCTGTGTGCCTCAGTCACATTTACGCTACATGTAAGGATTGCATATAATATCAGGTAACAATATATATATATATATATATATATATATATATATATATATATATATATATATATATATATATATATATATATATATATATATATATATATATATATAATTTTTATTTTAAACAATTGTAAAATTTTATAATTTAATAAAATCAGTTTTTTTTTCCACCGAAATAATGGTCATTTTTGTCCTCTCACAACTCAGGTCGTATTGCATCATAATGCTTGAAACTTTCCAGAAGGACGAACATACCATAGGCAACAACAAATTATGTACATAGAATAGGAAAACTCGAAGGAAATTTTTTTTACAAATTTTTATACAAATATTTTCATTTTCTTTCTATTAAAATTTTGATTTTGAGTGTTTTGGCATTTTACCCTTTAAATTTTTTTTGGGAAGAATGGGAGAAATGTTATACATTATTTTCTTAGAAAATATATTAAATTTCACTATGGCATTCATAACTTAAAGTTATTTTGTAAAAATATATAATTTTTGAAGTTATGAAAATGGAGTACAATACACCCCCGACCGTGTTTGTGTGACAAAAAAGAGGCAACCGTGTTCTAGGGTTAATGACATTCTCTGTTACTTCATCTCTTATCCACTCTTATGCTGATGACTTTACCTTTCATTACTCTTTTCATTTTGAAATGCCCCCTCCCATCAACACTTAATAGAAGCAAGGAGGGTGGCCTTGGATCAACTAACCTCTGATCTATCTCTCATTCAAATTGGGGCAGAGAAAACATGTTCGTTTTTAATGCCTCAAAAACTCAATTCCTCCATCTCTCTACTCGACACAATGTTCCTCACAAGTATGATATCTTCTTCGAAAACACGCAACTCATATCTTCATCTCTCCTTAATATTCTAGATGTTTTTTTTCTCGTGATCTTTCTTGGAAAGATCACATTAACTCACTTTCTAAACATGCTTCTAAATGGTTGGGTGTTCAGAGGCGCCTTCAGTAATTCTTCACATCACCCAAGTTGTTTGCTCTGTATAGGGGTGTTGTTCGCCCCTATATGGAGTATGCATCACACATCTGGGGTGGTTCCACTCATACAGCTCTCCTGAAAAAGGTGGAGTCTAGGACTTTTCGTCTTATCAACTCTCCTGCTCTCAATAATTTTTTCCAATCTCTTTCTGCTTTCTGCCCGTCGAAATGTTGCGTCACTCTCTCTATACTATCGCTATTACAATGGACACAGCTCTTTTGAAATCTCTCGTCGCATACCTCCTCCGTTGAGAAGGATTCGTGTGACTCGTCTTTCTACACAGTCTCATTTTTTCTTTTTCCAACTTTCTGATCCCAGAATGTAATGTTGATAGGTCTAAGAATAATATGAGTAGATAAAGTAGAATTTGTGTCAGGAGAAGGTGTATGGAAAGAATTAAGGTGCTAAAATCATAAAAATTGCTATTCATGAAGGAAATGAAGGTAACTATTTGATATTTAGAAATATCAGGTATAGTCCAAGAAGAGGAGAGAAAATTATAAAAATTTTCAATAGTGAAAGGAATAAGTGTTTTAATGTGTAACTCACATATTGTCAAATATGAAAGATTTCAAAGATTCGAAAGTATATAAATTACAAGAAGTGGTTTTGTGATAGGATGAATGATATGCGTCTAGATAATAGATTTTAAAGAATTGATATTAATAACATATTTATTAATAGCAACAAAGTAAGAATTTAATAGTGATACAATTTTGAAATGAAAAAGCTATTTGTAAGTGTTGTGTGGAGTTTTGTAACTCTGTAATAGATTTAGAAAAGTTCCTAAAGTATTATTATTTTCCTTAAGTTGGTTTCGGAATTTAATAAACAAATAGTTTACGTTATTTCAATGTTCAGAGTGAACTTCAATTTGATGTTGCATTGTTGTACATTTCTGTCCATAGCAGTTCTGAATAACAATTTTAAGAATTGCCCTCCAACATCGATAAAGCCATGACGAGTTTTGGATTGCTGAGCTGAATTAATCCAAGGATCATTTAAAGATCACTTAGAGTGTTTATCAGGTATAAAATTTGTTGTTCTAGGATGTCTATATGATATAGATAGAAGTTACTGTTGGATGTCCATTGAGCTTCAATGGGTATTTTAGTTTCAACAGCAGATATGTGAATATAGGAAGGAGCAAGAATAGGTAATTTGTAAGGAGAGCAGGAATTAGTAAGTGATTTTTCAAAGGAATTACGTTACCTTCGAATAAAGAGAATGAAAGAAGTATTTATAGAATTTACATCGGAATATGGTAAAAGAAATTTTGTCGTAGATATCTTTAGTGCATCGTAAGTCGACACGAAGATCATGATATCCAGAAATAAATTGTGCTGTGTGGGAGAAATTCATTACCAATCCAGGGGCAATGAGTAGAGAACATATATAAACATCTGAACATGCAAAGCAATTTAGAGGATAAGAAATATATATTCTTTTATCTGAAAATAAAGTATGCTAAAGTATTTGGCTCTAACATTAAAAGTAATTTATAAGGTTATATATCAAAAACAATAATATTTCATTAATTCTAAAGTAGATAGGAAAACTTTTTTTATCCATTTTTTCATTTTTATTTTTATTTTATTTTTTGATTATTCTGCTTTGTCGTTTCAACAGAATGGTAAGGGAATAAATAGTAGAAGAAAGAAGAGAAAAAGGGAAATGAATTTAGCAAAAGAAAAAGATTGCAGAGTGGTAATATTATATTTTGATATATTGATATTAATTTTATTGTAAATATTTGTTGATTTTAGTATGGTTTATATATTGGTTAAAGTATAGGGGATATAAGATATATTATTTAATTTTTCATAGAAATTTTCACACTTTTGACATTGCACAAGTATGTGAAGAAGTAGGAGTGGAGGAATGATTAGTTGTACTTGAAAGTGCTACATCAGATAATTTTTTTTTCGGAGGTAATGAAGGAGTTATCTCATAAAAAAATGAGTACATAAGATTTGTATTGAATACTTTGTTTTGGTGGTATGTTGGGTATACGTTGCTTGGGAGAAAGACTAGCAGGATAGCCTAATATTTGAAAATTAGTGATTATTTCTCTCATCTTAGGTGGATGCCGAGAAGGTATAAAATAAATAGAAAATGGATCTACTGAATAAGATTTGGGAATGTCTTGGTTAATTTGTGTTGTCTAGTTTTACTTCTCAATCTTATAGGAGAAGTATCCTTAGGACCTTTAAATAGTTGGTGAGGTTTATAAGAATTATCAATTTGTCGATCATCCTTCATAGTAGTTGAAGGAGATGAATCGGAAGTACTAGGATATGTAGAAGGATGTAATGGTGTTAAATATATTTCTAGTCTCGAAGAAGGAGATTGTGTGTAAGAAGATTGGAGAGCTTGTGAAAACGACGTTTCAGAATGTTGGCAATGATGTAGGGCCAGCCCATCTTCTCGCCAATTTGGGAGATTGATGAGGTGGTTTAATAGCTGAAATATGCACACGGTCACCTATATTAGCTTTTCGATCAGGTGCATTATGGTGTTGTCTTTTGGCAATTTTAGCAGTTTTAGACTAGAGTTTATCATGACTAAGTTAGCGAATAGCTGAGGAACGTTCATACATTTCAGCAGCATAGTCGTTAAAACACTCTTTACCTGGTGTTTGAGACTTTTGGTCAACAAAAGGAGAAGTATAATTAAGTAAGAAGAGAAAAGATTTACATATGAGTGCAAAAGAAAATGTGGTGTATTACCGATAGAGGTATTATAAGAAGAATTTAAAACAATTTGACATAAAGGTAAGAGTTTATCTCAATCATTATGATTAGAATTTACATAATGACGCAGATAATTCTCAATACTACTGTTCTCCTTTCAACCAGAGAATTCGAAGCCGGGTGGAAGAAGGCAATATTGGTCTTTTTAATGTGCTAAAGCTTACATAACTCTTTGAGAAACTGAGATTTAAACTCAGATGCTGAGTCTGTAATTAATGTATTAGGAAATGAATGTCTGATTAAGATTCTCTCTAGGAGAGCTTTAGCCACTTGTTTTCCATCTCTGGAAGAAACGGCAAAGTTCTGTATCCTTAGTTAAAAATCTTTAAAGGCAAGAATGTATCTAGCATTTGTATTTTTTGCATTTAGGTAAAGTACCAGTAGTGTCGAAATGAACTCTAGAAAAAGGTTGGAAAGGAAGAGGATAGTTACTAATACCTAAGGAATGTGGTTTATTACATTTTGATTTCTAGACAGGAAGATCACTTTTTGCAAAATTATTTGCAAAGTTGTGTCATTTTAGGAAAAGTGTATAATTCTTGGATATGTTTAAAGGTTCGTAAAACCACTAGGTGTCCAGCTCCTAAAGCGTTATGGTTTAAACTGAGAACTGTGTAAATAAAGGAATCAGGAACTTGTAAAAGGTATTTGTTGTCTGCTGTGACATAGTAGAGTAAACCATTTATGATGACAAGAGCTCCTAAACGTTCGTTATGCAGATTCTCATATCATTTTACTAAAGGTAATAATCTTGGACAAGTTCTTTGTTCTTGGTAAATAGTTTGTTTGTTTAAATGGAATAATGTAGTATATAAAGAAGAAATATCTAAAATAGACTTAGTTATGGCAACATCGGGAGCAGGATGTCTAGAATGAAAGTCAGTGAATATGTTTAGTTTACACTTTTTATTCACACTCAGGGTTGAAAGATTGGATACGTAGGTTCAATCTTTTGAGATATACAGTGAGCTGATGATGTCTAAAGAGGTGAACCAATGAACTATGATCCGTAAATAAAAATAAATGATAGCCGAGGATTATTGTTCTGAATTTGGATAGGGCATGAATTACAACTAAGGTTTCACTCTCTGTAGTACTGTAATTTCTCTCTGCTTTATTGAGTTGTCGGGATGGAAAAGCAATGGGCTTTTCTAGGCCATTGGCATCATACTCTGCCAATGCACCTCTAATGTCATAGTTAGAAGCATCTACGCTTAATAGGAAAAAAATAGTATAATCAGGAAAAGAAAGAGCAGGGACTAGAAGAAGAAATTTCTTTAGTTTGTCATAAGCTACCTGTTGCTCAATAATCAAATTAAAAGGAACATTTTTCTTGAGTAATTTGGTTAATAAATGAGCTATATGACTGTAATTCGGAATTAGGTTACGGAAATAGTTAAAGTATCCTAGAAGAGAAGGAAATTCTGAAACATTTGTAAGTACGGGGAAGCCTTGTAAAACTTCTAGATTTTTAGGATTTGGGTTAAGACCCTTGTCGCTGACTTTAAAGCCAAGGTATGTGACACTACTCTTAAAGAACTCACATTTTTCCAAGTAAATGTGTAGAAGAGTTCTTTTAAAAACATTAAAGACTTTAGAAAGTCTGTTATAATGTTCTACAACAGTTTTGCTGAATATGAGACAGTCATCTATAAATAAGAAAAAGTGGAGACCTAATAGTCCATTGCTCTACTTAAAACGGAAGGATTATTGGTAGTTCCTTGGGGCATTAGAATCGGTTCGAAGTATCTCCTAGCTGTAGAGAAAGCAAGGAGGTGTCTAGATTTCTTCTTAACCATTTTTTGAATGAATCCTGGTAGTAAATCGAAAGTACTGAAGACATTAGAGTCGCTTATGAAAGATATTCTTTCTTGGATATTGGGAAATAGAAAGCGGTCAGTGACACTAACAGAATTTAAATTTCTATAATCTAATAAAATTCGTAGTTTAAAACTGGATTTCTTTGGAATTACTAGTAATGGTGATGAAAAAGGAGAAGAACTGGGTTCTATGTATTCCGTTCTCAAGTTATATTCGACCAATTCGTTATAGCCTGAAGATACTTGTGCGAAAGTCGGAAAAGAGGAGTGTATATGCATCTCCGACTACCTTCCTTTAGTTTGACGTTAAAGGCTACTAAATTTCATTTACCAACAGGGTCATCTTCTAAGGAGTTGATATTCCTATTTTTAATTAGGAAGTCAAACATATTATTCAACTGTTGTGGGTTTTGTAAGATATCTGTGTCTGTGGATTTTGCAAAACTGAAAAGGAGGATTTCCTTATAAACTCTCCTAATTTCGGTGTCGGAAATTCCAATTGAAGAATTCACAGAAGAAGAATCGGAGTTGGAATTGCTCTGCTGTATTATTAGAACAGGAGAGGCGGTAGTAGGAAAAGTGTGAGGGTCACAATGAATGTAGTTGGCACCTAAATTAATGAGTTCTAGATAAATAGAACCTTCATGGTAATTACTGACAATGGAGCCTATGAAGAATTCACCTTTACTGCGAAGATCTCTCCTGTTTTGGGTAATTAAGGTTAGATTTTCAGGATGGTATGTGTGAACACTTGACTAAACAATGGTTTTTAATATATATTAAGAATTAGGTAAAAGGGTAGTTTGTTCAGAAGTATATACATTATAATTGATAGTATCATCAAGAACTAAATTGGTAGGAGAGTAGATAGGGTTCTGAGATATATCTTTAAATAGGGTATTTCTTGTAGGCAATGAATTTCAATTATTCGGGTTTGAATGTGTAGTTGTTTTAGGTGAAATGCTATTAATTTGAGTTTGTAACACAATTAATTTCTGTTGAAGACATTTCAATTGAGAATCATAAGGGTTTGGTAAAAAGTTAGCTTCTGTGGAAGATTTGGAAAGGTCTTGCATATTTTTCTTAGGTTTAATAGGTTTAGTAGGAATTATTTCGGACATTCCTAAGGGAGTAGTCTCCATAATTGCCATATCAATGGAAATATAATTAGGTTTTAGTTTTTGGGGTTTAATTTTAGTCATTTAACTATTTTGTTTGGTAGGTAAATCATGAGGTTTGTTAAATTTTATTGGTTATTGGGACTAAGGGAAAAAGAATGTTTTCCTTCATGTTTTAAGAAGGATGATTTCTCAGAAAAATCCAATATTAAGGGAATTTTTATTAAATTGTCACAACCAGTAAGAATATATCCTGGAAAGGTGCAACAATTATCCCATTATCCTCTACGACCATGAAGTTGCAAGGAAAAGGTACTTGGTTTATGAACAGGGTAAGAGAAGCTTTAACATGAACTTCTAATTTATCTCCTGAGATAGATTTCAGGATAACTCTTTTGTCTTTTGTAGAGTAGGTCTGTCACAAACATTAATAAATTTACAGAATTTATTGAATAATAAGTTCTAAAAGGAATCTCAATGCACCTATATCCAAAAAACAGGAATCTGTATGTGTGTATACATAATTGTGAGTAATGGCAATTGGTATACCATAAAAAGTACTGGAATGGTTTTGTGGCTTTTCAGCAGAAATTGTAGAATAATTTATGGGAATTAGGTTAGGTATATCATTACTACATGCGTTAGCATAGCTTGCATATGAAGTCATAGTTATTTTCTACTTGTAAGAAATTTATCCTATCATCGGTAATAGAGTAATTTTCTATGGTAGGTTCTTGTATGTGCGGAATATTTAATGGTATTTGAGTAGGTAAATATAACTTTTTAGAGAAGTTGAACGGATTAAATTTTGGAAGTAATAATTATGTTAGTTACGATGTTGTATCAATATTCACCAATGTCCCAACAGAATTAAAAATGGAATTGCGAGAGGAATATGTTGATGAGCATGAAATTGTTTTTTCGATCTTTTTTGAAGTTCTGAAGAGTCTTATTGACTACATTCTTAATCATGCATTCTTTAAGTTTAACGGTTGATTCTTTAAGCAAATTAAGGGTCTAAGTATAGAGTATAGGCTCCCCCCTCTCCTCGGTTCTTAGGAACATATTTATGAAGCTGTTTGAAAGGAAATATTTGAAAAGGATTTTTGAAGATTTCAATATTACCTGGCTGAGATATGTTGATGATATTTTTGCGACTTGGAATGGTAACATGTCCCCAGATGCTTTACTCGATATAATAAATAATTATGCACATACTGTCAAGTTTACTGTTAAAAACGCAAAATAATAAATTGTCATTTTCAGATGTTACGTTACATGTTTCAAACACAGGTTTCGTAGAATTTGGTGCATATAGAAAGGCTACTCATGTCAAATTGTATGTCCACTGGTTCTCATTTCATTCATCATATGTCAAAAAGGGTATTGTTTTTGGGCAGTTTTTGTGCTATTGCGAATATGTAACCCAACGTTTTTTTTTGGATTGCGAGCTGAACTTTTATTTAATTAACAAAAATTTTCTAAAAATTATTAAATTTCCAATCTATATAATAAGATGTGGCAGTTAAGGGAGGCGACAAGAATGTTTTATGCACAAAGGAAGAAAGAATCTTTTAATATGAACAATGTTTTTGTTTTTCCCGGTGATACGAACGATATTGAAGTGTTTAAAAGATATGTTCCAAAAGGCGAAAATTTAACTCAAAATGTACCTTGAACGTTAATAAAGATTCTGAAACTTACGTTGAAAAAAAAATGAAAATATTGGTGTTAATAAAATAAAATGTGGAAATTTTAATAAAGTATATGTAGGAAACAATATATTTTAATAGACGTATATATTAACATTCCTACAGTCTTAGAATAGAAGATCAGAATTCAGACTTAATGCATCACAGAAAAACTGAGAATCATCTTATAAACATGAGTGATTTTTCTTTAATTGCAATTGTTCAAGATAATATTTCAAGAAAATTTCATTCATTATAAACAATACAGACAACATTAATAATAGCAGAGGAACCTTTTACTTGGATTCAATATCAAATAATATTTTTAAAAATGTTTCAGCATTTAAAAAAAAATACTTTTGACTGTTTCGAACTAGTTTTTGATATAATTGCTATTTTTTTTAGTAGTTTGTTTTTTGCTCACTTGTATCTTCATTCTCCTAATCGATTCGCTTGAAAAAGGAAGTCTGGATATGGCTTCGAAAGCTAGCGTTCATTTTTTCTTTTGTTTTCTTTCAGTTTTTTTATTGTTTTAATAAGGTTTATTAAATTATTTATTTTTTAATTATTGTTACATAAAAATGTATTTGCCGGAAATTTTTTCTGCGCAATATTTTGATGTGCAATTTTGGCATATTTTACTATATTATATATTATATATATATATATATATATATATATATATATATATATATATATATATATATATATATATATATATATATATATATATATATATATATATATATATATATATATATATATATATATATATATATATATATATATATATATATATATATATATATATATATATATATATATATATATATATATATATATATATATATATATATATATATATATATATATATATATATATATATATATATATATATATATATATATATATATATATATATATATATATATATATATATATATATATATATATATATATAATATATATATATATATATATATATATATATATATATATATATATATATATATATATATATATATATATATATATATATATATATATATATATATATATATATATATATATATATATATATATATATATATATATATATATATACAGTATATATATATATATATATATATATATATATATATATATATATATATATAATAATATATTATATATATATAATAATAAAATATTTAATAAATTTAATTAAATAAAGGAATATGAATTCCAATTAAATATTATGTTTTAGTTATTTACTTCTAAGTTACGATATAATTAAAAATTTTGATTATTTTAAAAAAATATGGAATTTTTGTAAATGGAACGGTCCCCTGGTAGACCTGAACAAGGAAAAACCAAAAAGAAGGAGAAAAATGTCTACAGGACTCCAGAAGAGTTAGATGAATTTCATTTGGACAATTCAAAAATATGCAAAAGAGCACAAAAAACAGTAGAGAGACTGGCAAAAGAAACGGGCGCCAATTTTTATGCTAATTCTAGACGACACTAAAATGGGAGTCTAATGGCACGGTAGACTTACGTCTGTTAGACTTAGCTCAATAAAAGTAGTTGTTATATTACCTTATTACTAAGATACTCTTCAGCGTTAGACGTTTTGGTATTACTCTTGTCGTTTTTATTCTATTAAGAGGTTCAAAAGAATTGATTTCTTTTATCTGGAGATAGTCTCTTTATATAATATTCAAAACCTCAATAAATTAATTGCAAAAAGGTATGAGATAAGGAATTCTCTTTTCTACAGGAAGACAAAATACGAGTAACTACATTTCTGTCAGTGTTGGCATCTAACCACTATATATATATATATATATATATATATATATATATATATATATATATATATATATATATATATATAT
>SEYY01012618.1:20000-22659 GCA_009176605.1 Armadillidium nasatum
AAATATAGAATATTTATATAAACGGAGATGATACACCGCTAGAATAAGCTTTGAGAAAAATTGTGCTTTTCTCACTGCTCGAAACGAATAAATTAAACCCGTTTAAAGCCTCCAAGAATATGTAGTTTAATAGTTAACAAACAGGAGCTTTCTTTAGATTTGACGAATATGTAAATATTAACACGAAATGCTCTGAATGCAACTTATATTACTTCAAGAAAACTCTTTGGCTTCAAACCAACTACTTGCCTTTTAATTCGACTGGAATAAACTACACGGCAAGCAATCGGCCAATACTCAAGAATATTCTATCAGTTATTAATTGCAAATTTGAACTCTTTGAATAGCACGAAACTTTGAAAGATGTAAACACAAAATTGTTGAGAACATAAATTACAACAAATCTAGACACCATGAAGTATCATAAAAAAGTGATAGAATTCAAAACTGGCAACCTCTGACTTTAACCACCAGTCTCCAGAAATATTAGCCTCTTTTTTAACGAGAATAATTTTTAAACTGGCAACTACCAATTATAATTTTAATATCCTCCCCGGGGGGGATGGTATCTGGCCTTTTCTGGGCAGATGTCATAATAAACATACAAATATACATCAAATGTAGAAAAGATCTACTCAGATTCTTCTGAAGAATCATAGATTAAGAATTTCTTCCTGGCAGCTTCAGCAGCTTTTCTTACAGGACGAATATTTTTAACTATAGGAGCTGAATGTCCTCCAGCATCCATCACAGACAACGAAGGGGGTCAATCCCTCCAGGAAGATTAACTGATGGACTATCTGAAGGAATGACAGGTGTAATATCCGACGAAGTTGGTTTAGAACCACTGTGAGTCAGGGATAGTTCCAGAGGGTATAAATGTTTAACTGGGTACAAATTGACTTGCCCTCCTGGAGTCCTCACATATACAGATCTGACCTTTTGGTCATCTCCGTAAAGTAATTCATGAACCACCCCCATTTGCCAGTAGGGACGATCCTTTACTGGACTCTTAATAAGAATAACATCATCCTTTTTGATGAGATTATCTCATTTCGTCTGATAGAGATCTCTACTGGTCTCTCTCAGACTAAGAATATACTCGCTTATACCAGCGGGTACGAAATTCTTCGAACTTCTCCGAAGAATACTTCAAAGATTTCATAAGCTCTCTTTGAGCTGAAGATGAATCCCAGAACTGGTTCTCTGAACCAGCTCCTAGCAAGGTCATTGAAGTCTTTGCAAGAGGCTTCAAAAAATCGTTGGGAGTGAGAGGCACCTCTTCATTTGCACTTGTAGTGTAAGTGAGAGGGCGCGAATTTTTTGCGTCAGCAATATCTGATAGAATAGTCAGAAAATCAAAATAGTTTAATGAAGAACGCCCTATGGTTTTAAAAAGGCAATCCTTCACCACCCTGATCATTCTCTCCCACATACTGCCCACCCAAGGGCTATATAATTGGATACGCTTGTGAGTTATCTGATTTTTCCTGAGAAACTCACTCCCATTCTGAGAAACTAAGAATGTTTCTATAAAGTCAGTGCCCTGACTGAATGACCGAGCGTTATCACTGTATAAACAGTCGGGCACACCAAAGCGATTCACGAATCTCTGAAATGACTGGACAAATGATTTGGATGACATGTCGTCTATGAGGTCCAGATATATGGCACGAATATTCAGGCACGTGTAAATGAGAATAAACATTTTTTGTGCCGGAGCAGAGCCTTTAACTTTGACCCACCAATGTTTGGTATAGTCAATTCCAACATGGCAAAAAGGTCTGAACAATTCTACTTGTGATTTAGAAAAATTTGTAAAGCGCGGATAGCGATACGCAAAATTATTGAATTTTTTGCAGATAATACATTCCTGCAAAACATTTTTGATGGAGGTTCGCGCTGAGGTTATCCAGAACCCTTGAAGACGAATATTCGTTAGGGTAGACCTGAATACCTAGATGTTTGCACTTTACGTGCGCATCTCTGATAATTAATTTAGTGAGATGATGATTTTTAGATAGTAAAATAGGATTCAGAATATTAAAGTCATAATAATTACAACGTGACAGTCGACCTTTGCTCCTGATGAGATTATTATCATCAAGGAACAAATTTAAGTTGTTGACCAAGTCTGGGACTTGGCCTGAAAATGAAGAATCCCTTTTGATTTCCTCCAAAAATAGAATTTCTTTAGGAAAAGAATATCTTTGCATTGTCCTAAGACAATATAAACGTGCACTTGTGTCATGATTATTTGACACACCTCTTGATATTGCACCAAACTTATACAGTAAAGCGACTATTCTGTAAAGTTTGTGCAGATTAGAATATTTTTCAACATCTATAACAGGGGGTTCCTTTACTACAGGAACAATATGGTAAAAAGGAGATGTTTCCACCTCTGACGAGGGCCAATATCTTTTATTTAAAGAAAGCCATTTTGGCCCTTTAGTCCAAAAGTTCATGTTCTTTTGGAACTCTTTGAAAGAGATTCCTCTGGTCAAGAGGTCAGCGGGATTATCCTCAGTTCTTACATATAGAAAATTGGGGATTAAGGAGTGATTTTCTTTTAGAGCGGGGCTCATACTCAGAATATCTTGAACTCTATTTCTAACAAATATTTGTTTGGACTTCAATCCCTTATTTTGTACCCAGG
>SEYY01012619.1:0-7500 GCA_009176605.1 Armadillidium nasatum
TAAATTTTCCAGTGTTTTTTCGACCGCTGAAAAAGTTGCTTTATTAACTAAACTTGAACCAATTTGAGTTTTCAAAGAGTTGAGTTTCACAAGGTTGCGGTAACCCCACCGGGAAATCCCATTCATGTCGACAAGATTGAAATCGGAAAGTTGAAGACGAAAAGCAACTCTAGAGCAAAAGAAGGAGCAGATTTGAAATGCGTAGAAGAATGGAGAGTTGAGTCGTCGGCATAAGAATGAACAGAGTTAGGAGTACAGCTGAGGAGGTCGTTGATGAAAATAAGAATAAATAAGAGATAGAACAGATTGAGAAACTCCATATAAATATATATAAAAATATATATAATATATATATATATATATATATATATATATATATATATATATATATATATATATATAATATATATATATATATATATATATTATATGTCTCCTCTGGTGGGCAAAGCAGAGGCCGACCAAATTCCACCAGAGTTGGGAAACAATCGGGATCTGATTGCTAATGGCCAACGTGACCCGACACACGGCGTTTAATTAAAAGTGTGCAAGTCAAAGGAAGTTGGGAAAACAGATAAAGGGAGTGTGTTCCAGACTTTACCAGTAGAATACATGTAGAGGAGCATAGCGGTTAAGTCTCGGGTGGAGAGTTGGACAGAGAAAGGATATATATATATATATATATATATATATATATATATATATATATATATATATATATATATATATAATATATATATATATATATATATATATATATATATATAATATATATATATATATATATATATATATATATATATATATATATATATATATATATATATATATATATATAATATATATATATATATATATATATATAATATATATATATAGTGTTCCTCGTTACCACTTTAATATGTTACTAATGGATTAAGTTAGGGATTAAGATAAAAATAAAGTATTTAAGAAAACAAACCAAATAGTAAGAAAGAAATGGCGTAAAAATAAATGGAAACGCAGTTTTGTGCATTTAAAAAAATTTCAATATTTTATTCAGAAGTACAATTACAGATTATACAATGTTTCAGTAGGTCCTATTCTACTAGATACAATAATAATAATTAGTTAGCTATATATTATTCTGAAAAGGGGCTACTAAGAGGATACACACTGGTTTCCATTGAACCCCAAAGTTTAGTTGAAAAATAATTCATCAATATATTTTAATAACCATTAAGATACAAATATGATGCATATAATATAATGAGCAAAAATAAATATAGTAATAGCAATAACAATAATAGTAATTATAAAAGCTAATAATAATAATACTAATAACAATAATAATTAATAATAATAATAGTAGTAATTATTAGTAGCTAATAATGGTAACAATAATGAAATTAACGACTACAATATCAATAATTATAATAATTACAGCAATAATAATAATAATAATAATAATAATAATAATAATAATAATAATAATAATAATAATAATAATAATAATAAAATCTTGATCGAGATAGTGGTAATTAATACTGATTTATATAATTCTTTTTGATTTTGTGGATGAGGACTTTTAATGGTTTCATTTTATTGTTGCGTCGGTAGCTCGTTAAACAGCATTGCTGATTTATTGCTTAGACTTTTCTAATAGATAGGACGGAGGATTAATATCAGAGTTATTTCTAAGGTTTAAAGGCATAGCTCTTCGATTTTGGTTGTAGCGAAATCTAGATACTAAAAAATTGCAAGCGTTACTGTTAAAATTTTGTGCTGTTGTTTTAAAAGTGATAGATTTAGTAAGTAATAAAACTGCAAGATTTTAAGTTTTTTAAATAAAGGGCTGTATCATCATAGAGGCGGCTACCGCTTAATGAACGAATGAAGCGTTTTTGCATCGTAATAATCGATTCAATAACTGAGTTACTATTAAAGCAGCATTTCAATGTCCTGGAAACAAAATTATTGAAAAGCGACGTGGCAAAATATTACGTAATATTAATAAAAATTACATAATTTAATTAAGTAATTAAATAAATTAACAATAAGTATAACAATTTGATCTATGCTATACAAAAAGTTAGCTGCCCTAATATGATCAAAATCAGATCTGCAGTTACTGAGATAAAAATATAAGCCAAAAAATATAATTAACGGTTAATTAGAAATTAATTAATTAAAAATTTTGAATTCAAGAAAAACAATGTTTCGTGGTATTCGAAACTCTACAGGCAATGAAAGTGAACATTCGAAAAAATGTAAGCCAACGAGATTACGTTACTTTAAAAAATCTGGTATCGGTATCAGTATCGGTCATTTTTTTGCCGATACCGATATCGATACTTCACTCCATCCCAAATATATATATATATATATATATATATATATATATATATATATATATAATATATATATTATATATATATATATATATATATATATATATATATATATATATATATATATATATAATTATATATATATATATATATATATATATATATATATATATATATATATATATATATATATATATATATATATATATATATATATATATATATATAATATATATATATATATATATATATATATATATATATATATATATATATATATATATATATATATAATATATATATATATATATATATTATTTTTTTTATGTCTCCTCCGGTGGGCAAAGGCCAGGAGGCCTACCAAATTCCACCGGAGTTGGGAAAGGTCTATAATCATGGTCGATGGTGGCCGACGTGTCCAGACACACGGCGTTTGAAAGTATGCAAGTCAAAGGAAGTTGGGAAACAGATGAAGGGAGTGTGTTCCAGACTTTACCAGTAGAGTATATGTAAGACTGAGCATAGCGGTTAAGTCTGGGGTCGGAGAGTTGGACAGAGAAAGGATGAGAATGTGTAGAAAGGCGTGTCGCACGAGCTCTTCTCAATGGAGGAGGTATGCGACGAGAGAGTTCAGAAGAGCAGTGTCTGTTGTAATAGCGATAGTAAAGAGAGAGTGACGCAACAATTCGACGGGCAGAAAGAGATTGAAGAGAGTTAGTAAGAGTAGGAGAGTTGATGAGACGAAAAGCCCTTGACTCCACCTTCTCTAAGAGAGCTGTATGTGTGGAACCACCCCAGATGTGCGAAGCATACTCCATACAGGAGTGAACAACACCCCTATACAGAGCAAGCAACTGGGGTGGCGTGAAGTAATTTCTTAAGGCGCCTCAGAATACCCAACCTCTTAGAAGCTTGTTTAGAAAGAGAAGTAATGTGATCTTTCCAAGAAAGATCACGAGAAAAAGAAACACCAAGAATATTAAGGACAGATGAAGGCTTGAGTTGTGTGTTTTCGAAGAAGATATCATAGTTGTGTGGAAGATTGTGTCGAGTGGAGAGATGGAGGAACTGAGTTTTTGAGGCATTGAAAACAACCATGTTTTCTCTGCCCCAATTTGAAATAAGAGAAAGATCAGAGGTTAGTTGCTCCAAGGCTACCCTTCTCGAGTCTATCAACTGCTGTTGGGTGGGACGTTTTTCAAACTGGAAAGAATAATGAAGGGTGGAGTCATCAGCATAGGAGTGGATAGGAGATGAGGTGATAGAGAGAAGGTTATTAATGAAGAGTAGAAAAAGTGTTGGTGATAGTACAGAACCCTGAGGAACACCACTATTAATAGATTTAAAGGATGAACGGTGGCCGTCTACAACAGTTGCTATAGAACGACCGGAAAGGAAATTAGCGAGAAGATCACAGAGAGAAGGATAGATACCGAAAGAGGGAAGTTTAGAAATCAAAGCTTTGTGCCAGACTCTATCGAAGGCTTTCGATATGTCCAGCGCGACAGCAAAAGATTCACCGAAATGCCGAATAGCGGAGGACCAAGATTCAGAGAGAAGGGAAAGAAGATCACCTGTAGAGCGTTTCTTACGAAAGCCATACTGACGATCAGAGATAAGATTAGAAGAATTGAGATGCTTCCAAATCTTCCTGTTAAGGATAGATTCGAAAACTTTAGAGAGAACGGAGGTCAAAGAAATAGGACGGTAGTTGGAGGGTTGAGAGGGGTCCCCCTTCTTCGGCACAGGTTGAATGAGCGCACGTTTCCAGCAAGAAGGGAAGGTTGAAGTAGATAGACAAAGACGAAATAGTTTACCGTGGCAGGGTGCAAGCTCGAAAGCACAAGTTTTGAGAACCACAGGAGGAATACCATCAGGACCGTACGCCTTCTTAGTATTAAGCTCAGAGAGAGCAGAAATGACATCTTTAGAAGAAATTCTAATTTTAGGCATAATTGAGTTAGAGGGGGTTGAAGGAGGAGGAATAGCTCCGGAATCGTCTAAGGTTGAATTAGAGGCAAAAGTTTGAGCAAAGAGTTCAGCTTTAGAAGAAGGTAAAACAGCAGTTGTGCCGTCGGAAGATATTAAAGGAGGGAAAGAGGAAGAAGCAAAGTTAGATATGACATTTTTTGCAAAATGCCAGAAAGAACGTGAAGAAGAGGAACCAGAAAGATTATTGCATTTTTTACGGAGAAAGGAGTTTTTAGTGTTACGAAGGATAGATTTTGCACGATTCCGGGATGAAATATAAGTAGCGTGAGTTTCAGGAGTTTGAAGACGACGGTAATCCCTGAAGGCAGCATCCCTGCGGCGGATAGCACGAGAACAAGCAGAGTTAAACCAAGGTTTATTAGGTTTAGTAGAAGGGAAAGAATATGGAATGTATGCCTCCATGCCAGAGAGAATCACCTCGGTAATGCGTTCTGCACACTCCGAGGGACCCCTCCACGGAAGCAATAATCATTCCACGGGAAATCAAAGAAGTACGACCGCAAGTCCGACCAGCTTGCGGCACCGAAGTGCCACAAGCGTTTCCTTTCCGTAGAAGGGGGTCTTTCCTGCGGAAGACTTGAAGAGATAGGAGAGGATACAGAGATAAGAAGATGATCGGAGGAACCCAGAGGAGGAAAGAGTTTAACAGTATAAGGAGGAAGGATTAGAAGTTAGGAAAAGGTCTAGAACGTTGGGTTCATCTCCAAGACGATCAGGGATACGAGTAGGGAGCTGCACCAACTGCTCAATGGTCGTTTTGGATAGCGAAAAGGAAGGCACGTTCACCAGCTGTATCATGAGAACTAGAAGAAAGCCATTGGCGGTGGTGAACATTGAAATCACCTAATATGATGATTTCAGAGAAAGGAGAAGAAGAGAGAATGTGCTCTATTTTGGAGTTTAAATAGTCGAAGAATTTAGCATAGTCAGTAGAATTAGGAGATAAATAAACTGAACAAATGAATTTAGTCGTAGAGTGGCAAGAGAGCCTAAGCCATAAGGTGGAAAATTCGGAAGACTCCAAATTAGAGACACGAGAACAAACGACATCGTTGCGCACATATGCACAATATATATATATATATATATATATATATATATATATATATATATATATATATATATATATATATATATATATATATATATATATATATATATATATATATATATAATATAAGGGAGGTAAATAGCGCTCCCGAGGTAATGAGATAACCCCCACATTAGGTATATGGGATATTAAAAGTGCTTTCTATCACATGCTCAATGTTACGCTCCTTTTCGCACTCATCTACACTTTCTTCTACACAGAGTAGGCACTCCTTTTACACACAATAAACACTATTACAGTCACACATCCCTTAAAAAAGGAAAAATATAATTATAGCATCGACATTAGTAGCATCGGACAAACCAAGAGGGGCTGATACCAAAGATAGCTCCTCATCCACCCCTTTTCCCATTTTCACTTGGGAATTAGTGGCCTCCGGTGATAGAGTTGGTGACGCAATGAACTCGCAGCCGGTTGTTCCGGAGGAACGGTCTGTTCTTTTCATTAATTTCGGCAATATTCTCGGTCTTCAATCCAATTTCCACTTTGTTTAACATCACCTTTCTTCTTCTAGACCTCACCTCTTATTCTTGACCAAAACTCAGATGTTTGAGCGTTCTGAAAGCAAACATTTTTCTGTTTCCTTTTACTGTCTCTATCCTCAATTTTCAGCCAAAGGTGGATGTTGTGCATACGTGAGCAACGATGTCGTTTGTTCTCGTCTATAATTTGGAGTCTTTCGAATTTTCCACCTTGGGACCTTGGGGCTTAGGCTCTCTTGCCCTTCTACGACTAAATTCATTTGTTCTGTATATTTAACTCCTAATTCTACTGACTATCATAAATTCTACGACTATTTCAACTCCAAAATGGAACACATTCTCTCTTCTTTTCCTTTCTCTGAAATCATCCTATTAGATGGTTTCAATGTTCACCACCGCCAATAACTTTCTTCTAGTTCTCATGATACAACTGGTGAACGGGCCTTCCATTTCGCTATTCAAAACGTCTTTGAGAAGTTGGTGCAACTCCCTACCCGTATCCCTGATCGTCTTGCCAAACATTCTACACTTTAATTTAACTTCTAATTCTTCTCCTTATACTGTTAAACTCTTTCCTCCTCTGGATTCCTCCGATCACCTTCTTATCTCTGTATCTTCTTCTATCTCTTCAAGTCTTCCGCAGGAAAGACCCCCTTCTACTGAAAGGAAACGCTTGTGGCACTTCGGTGCCGCAAGCTGGTCGGACTTGCGGTCGTACTTCATCGATTTCCCGTTGAATGATTATTGCTTCCGTGGAAGGGGTCCCTCGGAGTGTGGTGAACGCATAACTGAGGTGATTCTCTCTGGCATGGAGGCGTACATTCCATTTTCTTTCTCTTCTACTAAACCTAACAAACATTGGTTTAACTCTGCTAGTTTTCGAGCTATCCGCCGCAGGGATACTGAATATAGGGATTACCGAATTCTTAAAACTCCAGAAACTCACTCTACTTATATTACAATCCGGAATCATGCAGATTCTATCCTTCGTAACACTAAAAGCTCTTTTCTCCGTAGAAAATTCAATAATCTTTCTGGTTCCTCTTCCTCACGTTCTTTCTGATATTTTGCAAAAAATGTCAATTCCAACTTTGCTCCTTCCTCTTTCCCTCCATTTGTATCTTCCGAAGGAACAACTGCTGTTTCAACTTCTAAAGCTGAACTTTCGCTCAAATTTTTGCTTCTAATTCAACTTTAGACGATTCCGGAGCTGTTCCTCTTCCTTCAACCCCTCCAACTCATTTATGCCTAAAATTAGAATTTCTTCTGAAGACGTCATTTCTACTCGCTCTGAGCTTAATACTATTTCGATGGTATTCCTCCTGCGGTTCTCAAAACTAGCTCCTCCGAGCTTGCACCCTATCTTGGTAAACTATTTCGTGCTTGTCTTTCTACTTCGACCTTTATGATCTTGCATCATGAATTTAAACGAATATGTCAAAGGAATGATTAAAACTTAGCCTTGTAAAATACAAATTATGAAAATTAATGCAAAGCAAGAAAGTGAAGAAAAGTCAATCAACAAGGAAAAGTCAATGGACATTAAAGCGTTAGGAGGAATTTAAAAAAGATTGATCATAGAATG
>SEYY01012619.1:10000-32500 GCA_009176605.1 Armadillidium nasatum
TTTTTCTGGATGCCACATAAACAATTACTGATCACCAAACTGTATAGATTGAGAGAATCGGAGCAAAAACCCGAACTATGGGAGGATAATTTTAAAATGATCGAATAGGAGGCCGAGTTGAAACCAGCAATAAGACTTATCAGTTTTGAAAATAAAAAGGTATGAATGAATTTGTTTGAAAGTTTGGCTCAATTGTTCTCAATTATTTTATAAATTTTTATAATTTTTTTTTTTATAAAAGTAGAGAGAGATTAATACCAGGAGTATTTATTTGTATATTGTTGGTATTATAGTATTACTTCAATGAAATACTTATCAGCTATAGAACAAATTTAATTTATGAATGATGTGATTTTTCAAAGAAAGATCACAAGAAAATTAAATAAAATATTAGAAGAACATTAATTAAGAAAAGAGCAAAGTTTAATTTGCATGTTTTAGAAGAAATTGTCGTGTTAGAGATTATGTGTAGCAGAAAGATAAATTAACTGTATTTCTGAGAGTATGGAAATAACAAAAGGTTCCGCTCCCCGATTAGAGGTATGATAAAGATTTGAGGTTAGTTTCTGAAAGTGACATCTTTCATACTGACAAGAGTAGTGAAGAGCGTAATAGACGGCATAAGAATGGATAGAAAACAAAGTGACATAGAAGATCTTTATTTAAAAGAAAACGAGTAGAGAACAAACCCTTATGAGCACCACTTTTGAGAACAGTTGTTGGAAAAGAAATCAGAAATAAGGCCATAGATAAAATAGTAGATAACTAAAGAGAGAATTATAGAAATGGAAGTTATGTTCCAGAATACTGAGGCTTTCTTTATTTCTTGTTCAACAACAAAGATTCACTTAATCAAGCAACATAATCAAAACTTAGAGAGAAGGGAAGAAGACCACCAGGAAATCTCACTTTTCGAAAGCCATAATGGCGATCATTAAAAGATTCGGGATATTTCCAAATCTACCTGTTTAGGGTAGGCTCGAAACCTTTGGAAAAAATATAGATTATTGAGACTGTAGTATAGTTAGAGAATCGAAGTTGAATGGACGCACTTTTCGAGCAAGAAAGAAAGGTCGGAGTAGAAAGATTGAGAGGAAGCACAAATTTTAAGAACAGCAACAGAAATACCGTGAAAACCATTCAAATTCTTAGTATTAAATTCAGAGAGAGAGAGAGAGAGAGAGAGAGAGAGAGAGAGAGAGACTGCAGCTTAGAGAGAGAGAGAGAGAGAGAGAAGAGAGAAGAGAGAGAGAGAGGAGAGAGAGAGAGAGAGAGAGAGAGAGAGAGAGAAGAGAGAGAGAGAGAGAGAGAGAGAGAGAGAGAGAGAGAGAGAGAGAGAGAGAGAGAGAGAGAGAGAGAGAGAGAGAGAGAGAGAGAGAGAGAGAGAGAGAGAGAGAGAGAGAGAGAGAGAGAGAGAGAGAGAGAGAGAGAGAGAGAGAGAGAGAGAGAGAGAGAGAGAGAGAGAGAGAGAGAGAGAGAGAGAGAGAGAGAGAGAGAGAGAGAGAGAGAGAGAGAGAGAGAGAGAGAGAGAGAGATTAAATGATGAAGTGTAGTGGAGAAACAGTAATAGCTCCGAAATTATTTTTTTTAAGTCCTCGAAAGGCCTCGTCTTCTTCCCTCCCTCTTCTGTACTCTGTTATTTTGACGCGTCTAGTTGTTAAGTCATGTATATATTCCTAAAAATATGCATGCAATGATATACATATCAAAGTTTTTTTTAACATTTTTATTTGTTTTAATTTGTTTGTCTGAATAATGTTCATTTATGTAAATAAATCGCGAAAACTTTTATAACAATTCAGCTATTTTGTAGTAGTAAATTAAAGCTTTTTCAAATTCAAGTATAATTGAATTTGCTTCAAACAAAACTTGCTTCACACACACACACACACACACACACACACACACACACACACACACACACACACACACACACACAACATACATATATATATATATATATATATATATATATATATATATAATATATATATATATATATATATATATATATATATATATATATATATATATATATATATATATATATATATATCATGATCCAGCTGGTGAACTCGCTTATCATTTTTCTATACACAACAATCTTGAGCAGTTGATGCATCTCCCTACTCGTATTCCTGATCTCCTTGGTGATGAATCCAACATACTTGATCTTTTACTAACTTCTAATTCTTCCCCTTATTCTGTTAAACTCTTTCCTCCTTTGCGTTCATCCGATCACCTTCTTATCTCCGTATCTTGTTCTGTCTCTTCACGTCTTCCGCAAGAAGGGACCCCGCCTTCGGCTGGGAGACGTTTCTAGCATTTCGATGCCACTAACTGGTCTGACTTGCGGTTGTACTTTTCTGATTTCCCATGGAATAATTACTGCTTCCGTGGGAGAGGTCTCTCGGAATGTGCAGAGCGCATAACCGAGGTGATTCTCTTTGTCATGGAGGTGTACATTCCATATTCTTTCCCTTCTACTGCACCTAATAAACCTTAGTTTAACTCTGCTTGTTCTCTTTCTATCCGCCGCAGGGATGATGCCTTCAGGGATTACTGTCGTCTTCAAACTCGAAAAACTCACGCAACTTATATTTCATACTGGAATCATGCAAAATCTATACTTCGTGACACTAAAAACTCATTTCTCCGTAGAAAATGCAATAATCTTTCTGGTTCTTCTTCACGCTCTTTCTAGCATTTTGCAAAAAATGTCAACTCTAACTTTGCTTCTTCCTCTTTTCCACCTGTAGTATCTTCCGACGGTACAAATGCCGTTTTACCTTCCTCTAAAGCTGAACTTTTCGCTCAAACTTTTGTCTCTAATTCAACCTTAAAAGTTTCCGAAGCTGTTTTTCATCCTACTCCTTCAACCCCCTCCAACTCATTTATGCCTAAAATTGTAATTTCTTCTTAAACGTCATTTCTGCTCTCTCTGAGCTTAACATTAAAAACGTGAACGGTCCTGATGGTATTCCTCATGTGGTTCTCAAAACTTGCGCTCTAACTCTGCCTTGGCAAACTATTTCGTCTCTGTCTTTCTACTTCAACCTTCCCTTCTTGTTGGAAACGTACGCTCATTCAGCCTGTGCCGAAGAAAGGGGACCCTTTTCAACCCTCTAACTATCGTCCTATTTCGTTAAGCTCCGTTCTTTCTAAAGTTTTCGAATCTATCCTTAGCAGTAAGATTTGGAAACGTCTCAGTTCTTCTAATCTTATCTCTGATCGCCAGTATGGCTTTCGTAAGAAACGCTCTACTGGTGATCTTCTCTCCCTTCTGTCTGACTCTTGGCCTTCCGCTCTTCGGCATTTCGGTGAATCTTGTGGTGTCACGCTGGACATATCGAAAGCTTTTGACAGAGTCTGGCACAATGCTTTGATTTCCAAACTTTCCTCTTTCAGTATTTATCCTTCTCTCTGTGATCTCTCCGATTTCCTTTCTTGTCGTTCTATAACAGAATTCGTAGACGGCCACAGTTCATCTTTTAAATCTATTAACAGTAGTGTTCCTCAAGGTTCTGTCCTATCCTCAACACTTTTTCTGTTTTTCATTAATGACCTTCTATCTGTTACTTCATCTCCTTTCCACTCCTGCATTATTCCTTCAATTTGAAAGGCGTTCCTCCCAATAGCAATTAATAGATGTAAGGAGGGTAGCCTTGGACCAACTCGTATTTCAAATTGGGGTAGAGAAAACATGGTCTTTTCAATGCCTAAAAAATTCAATTTTTCCATCTTTCTAATCGACACAATCTTCCCCACATCTATGATACCATCTTTGAAAACACACAACTTAACCCTTCATCTCTCCTTAATATTCTCGGTGTTTCTTTTTCTCGTGATCTTTCTTGGAAAGATCACATTACTTTTCTTTCTAAACAAGCTTCTAAGAGGTTAGATGTTCTGAGGCGCCTTCAGAAATTCTTCACTCCACCCCAGTTGCTTTCTATTTAATAGGGGTGTTGTTCGCCCCTTTATGAAGTATGCGTCACACATTTGGGGTGCTTCCACTCATGCAGCTCTCCTTGAGCAGGTGGAGCCTAGGGCTTTTCGTCTTACCAACTCTTCTGCTGTCACTAATTCTCTCCAATCTCTTTCTGCCTGTCGAATTGTTGCGTCACTCTCTCTCTATACTATTGCTATTACAATGAACACTGCTCTTCTGAACTTTCCCGTAGCATACCTCCTCCATTGAGAAGGGCTCGTGCGACACGCTTATTTACACACTCTCATCCTTTCTGTGTCCAACTCTCCGACCCCAGTCTACCAGGTTGGAGAGTGATAATATATATATATATATATATATATATATATATATATATATATATATATATATATATATATATATATATATATATATATATATATATATATATGTTCTATCTAAAATTTTTGAAACTCTTCTCAACTCTCATTTCCTGGATCATTTGGAGTCTCATTCTCTTCTTTCTGATCACCAGTATGGCTTTCGACGCTCGAGGTCAACTGGTGACATACTTTCCTATCTTACTGATCTATGGTCTTCTGCCCTTAGGGACTTCGGGGAGTCTTGTGTGGTGGCGCTTGACATATCCAAGGCTTTTGACCGGGTGTGGCATGCGTCACTGCTCTCCAAGCTCCCCTCCTTTGGGTTTCCTCCTTCCCTTTGCTTACTATTGTCTAGTTTTCTCTCAGATCGTTGTATTTCGGCAGTTGTAGATGGAGCGACCTCTTCTTCCTTTTCTGTCAACTGTGGTGTTCCTCAGGGTTCTGTTTTATCTCCAACCTTATTCTTACTTTTCATTAACGATCTTCTCCACTGCACTTCTAACTCTGTTCACTCTTATGCTGATGATTCAACTCTGCATTCTTCTACTCATTTCAAATCTGCTCCCTCTTTTGCTTCTAGATTTGCTTCTCGTCTTCAACTTTCCGATTCCATTCTTGCCGATCTGGATGGGATTTCCCGGTGGGGTCATAGCAACCTTGTAAAATTCAACTCTTTAAAAACTCAACTTCTTCACATCTCCCTCTCAAAAACACCTCCTAACTTTCCTATCCTCTTCGATGGCTCTCCCGTCTCACCTATAAATAACATTAACATTCTTGGTCTAAACATAAACAACAAATTGTCTTGGAAACCACATATTACAATGGTTGCTAAAGCGGCCTCTAAGAAGCTGGAAGTCCTGTTCAGATTGCGAGAATTTTTTTCTTCTGAGCAGTTACTCCAAATATATAAGGGTCTTATTCGTCCTTGTATGGAGTACTGTTCTCACATTTGGGGGGGCTCCGGCTCCTCCTCTCTTCTGGATAGGGTTGAGTCAAAAGCTAAGAGATTAATAAACTGTCCTTTACTTTCAAACTCACTTGACCCTCTGTCTCTGCGACGTGACGTTGGCGCGCTATCTCTTTTCTACAGGTACTACAATTGGCAGGTGCTCGAGGGAATTGGCCTCTCGCATTCCTCCACCGTTGCGTCGTCCTCGTTGCACAAGGGGTGCCCTGCTTTCGCACCAATTTTGTGTGGACGTGGGAAATCCCAGGCTAGCCCGTTGTGGTACCTCCTTCTTTCCAGCCACCTCTATTCTGTGGAACTCTCTACCATCACTTATTTTTCCTCCTGTATTTAATCTTCCACTCTTCAAGGCTTCCGTCTGCGCCCACCTGAGGGCTGTGTGTTAGGTATGTGTGTGTGTGTTTAAATGAGCTTTGTGCATGTGTGTGTGCCCCCTCCCTGAAAAGGGCTCTGCCCGTGAGTGGTGGCGTTCTGTAAAATATATATATATATATATATATATATATATATATATATATATATATATATATATATAATATAATATATATATATATATATATATATATATATATATATATATATATATATATATAGTTACTATAAATAAAATCCTTATGTCTTTCTTTTTTAATTTTATTTATGCTCAATATGGTTACTGAAAATTATTATCATTTATTATTAAGTGATTAACTATGTTTAAATAGATCTTAATTATTATTATTATTATTATTATTATTATTATTATTATTATTATTATTATTATTATTATTATTATTATTATTATTATAATTACCTAACTTTACAATACATTATTACTGTCAATTTTTTTTATTATTTCCATTATCATTATTAATGTTAATAATATCTACTCTTAATACTTTGCATACCGTCCAATAAAATTAAACAATGTTGAAAGAAGATCGGCTAACTAGGGTTCAAAGTGAAGCACAATTCAGATAATCTTCTACGTTTATTAAAAAAATAAATTATAAAAAATTTCAAATATGGATAATATTGCATCACTAAATTCCATAAATGTATATCATTTATTGCACTTAACTTAAATAATGAAACTTAAAATATATATATAACAATTTTAAAAACTATATTTATATTATTTGGTCAATGATAGTAATATAAATTGCACTTTTTGAATAAAAGTTTAAAAACTGTTAGTTAATCCAATGATTTAATCGTCAGCAGTAAATATGTATACATATGATCATGTACGAAAACTGTAAACTAATAATTAAGCCCGAAACTGACCAAAAGTAACGCGTTACATGTAACGGCGTTACATGTAACGAGTAACGGTAACGCTTCAAAGGATTTTAAAATGTAACGATGTAAAACGCTATTTTAAAATGTAACGAGTAACGGTAACGCTACCCAATTTCATGTAACGATGCCCATCTCTGTATATATATATATATATATATATATATATATATATATATATATATATATATATATATATATATATATATATATATATATATATATATATATATATATATATATATATATATATATATATATATATATATATATATATATATATATATATATATATATATATATATATATATATATATATATATATATATATATATATATATATATATATATATATATATATATATATATATATATATATATATATATATATATATATATATATATATATATATATATATATATATATATATATATATATATGAGATCACTGGTTGGCAAATTCTAGAGGCCTACTAATTTCCAGCAGAGTTTGAGAATCACCGTAATGAAGGGCAAATTAAAGGTGACATATCTCGAAAAGTGTGCCGGTCAAAGAAATTGCGAAAACAGAAACAGAAACAAAAACAAAAACAGAAAGTGTGTTCCAGACTGTCCTCAATCTTACGTGTGCTCTACTGATATCTAGAGAAACTCTAGATATCAGTAGAGCACATGTAAGATTGAAGAGAGCTGTTAAATCTGGAGTAAGAGAAATGAACAGAGAAATGAAAATATTACGTAAAAAGTCATGTCGCACAAGCCCTTCTCAATGGAGGGTTAATACGCACGAATGTTCAGAAGAGTAATGTCCGCTGTAATACCGATAATATATAGGAAGTAACGCAACATTTAACAGACAGAAAGAGACTAGAGAGACAGATAGTGAAAGCGAAAGAGTTGATAATTCGAGAAACCCAAGACTTTACCTTTTGAAGGTGAGAAACTCTAGATATACGAGGCATACTTCATACAGGAGCGAACAGCACACTAATAAAGAGCAAGCAATTGTGGCAGCGAGAAAAAATTTTGAATTCTCCGCAGTATACCCAACCTGTTAGAAGCTTGTGTAGAGAATTAATCTTTCATAAAATACATAATAAATATTTTTTTGTTGTTTATTTTATATAAATAATTGGAAAAATATGTAGCTTTTAAAAGAACGTATGATGAAGCTGCTACGGTGTGGTGTAAATAGTTTGAAATACGCGTAAACTCATTTGAAAAATTAAAAATATTTTTTTTCCTAAAATTTTGATCAATTTCTCTTTTGTGTTAAAACATCCGCATTTGTAACCTAGATCAAACTACTTGAATATCTTCCTCCAACTGTCTCTAGTTCACACAGAAAGTTTGAAAGAGATCTATGTCATCGTTTATTCTGGCAAGTTGTTTTCTCTGAAAAGTGCTATTTCGAGAAAAGCGCATAAACGTAAGACTCATAATGTTATTTATAAAGTACGTTCTGTTTGACTGGTCATATCTCAGTAACCATTTGGAGTTATGAACAATTAATTACATATTTGGAATCTGCTTATTATTTTCTATTAATTAAAATATATCAAAAATTTTAAAAATTAAAAAAAAAAAAAATATTTTTTTTCCAGTTGCCGCACATCGCCAAATTCAAGGTCATTGATAAGTGTCACTTCAAAAGTCTTTTTCTCAAGAGCAGCTTGGAATTAGGAAAAACTAATTACAGATTTGGAATCAGTATAGATTTTACTAAAAAAAATGATAAAAAAAATTTTTACCCCCAAAAGTTGGGAGAAGTACCCCTTTCAGATTATTTGAGTTGTCAGACCTCAGTAACCATTTGGAATTATGAAAAACTAAGTACATATTTGGAATCAGGAGAAAATTTGCTATGAAAATATTTCAAAAAAAAAATTAAAAATTAAAAAAAAAAATTCCTTTGAGAGTGATTTGCCAACATTTTCAAGATCGTTGACATGTGTCACTTGAAAATTCTTTTTCTCAGGAACAGTTCGGAATTATGAAAAACTACATACAGATTTGGAATTAGCATAGATTTTACTATATTACTGACGAAAAAATAAAATAAAAATATTTCCCCCCAAAAGTTGGGGTCTTTCCATGGGAAGGCCTCCTTTTGAGATTTTTTGAGTGGTCATAACCATTTGGAATTATGAAAAACTAATTGCATATTTGGAATCAGTAGAAAAATTGCTATAAGACTACGGAAAAACAATTATAGAACTATAAAAAAAAAGATTTTTTTTTTTGGTGGACATAACTAATGCACCGTTTTTCAAGGTCATTCGACAGATGTCACTTTAAAAGTATTTTTCTCAGGAACCGCTTGGAATTTTAAAAAACTGATTACAGATTTGGAATCGGCATAGATTCTACTATAAAAATGATGAAAAAAACAGTTACTAGTAAATTTCCCATTAAAATGGATGAACATGCGTTTGGAGGGTCTCTTTAAGTTAAAAACGTCAGGCGAAATACTAGGGGGTGTTCAGCACCCTAAATAATAAAAAAAAGCTCATAGAAGCTTCTCCTACAAGAGCAAAAGAAAAAGGAAGTATTACGCTTTAAAAAATTCTATTTTCGAGTAAATAGAAAAAATCTTTTTTAGCGGTTGGAGGGTCCCTTAATGTAATCCTTCCAAGAAAGATCGCGATGAGAAGAAACACCAAGAATATTAAGTACCGAAGAAAGTTTGAGTTGGATGTTTTCAAAGATATGAAGTCATAGTTATAAGGAAGATTATATCGTTAAAAGATTGAGAAATTAAGATTTTGAGGCATGGAAAACAACCAGATTTTCTTTACCTGAATTAAAGATTAGAAAAAGATCAGAGGTTAACAACTCCAAGGTCACCCTCTTAGCGTTAATTATTTAATGTTGGGTGAGACATCTTTCAAAATGAAATAAGTAATAAGAAGTCAAACCAGTTTGCAGCATCGAAATGCCAAAAGTATTTCCATGCACTAGGTTGGGGTTTTTCTTATATGCATATATATGCATATATATATATATATATATATATATATATATATATATATATATATATATATATATATATATATATATATATATATATATATATATATATATATATATATATATATATATATATATATATATATATATATATACTGTTAAACTCTTTCCTCTTCTGGGTTCCTCCGATCACCTTCTTATCTCTGTATCCTCTTCTATTTCTTCAAGTCTTCCGCAGGAAAGACCCCCTTCTATTGAATGGAAACGTTTGTGGCATTTCGGTGCCGCAAGCTGGTCGGACTTGCGGTCGTACTTCTTCGATTTCCCGTGAAATGATTATTGTTTCCGTAGGAGGGGTCCCTCGAAGTGTGCTGAAAAGCATTACAGAGGTGATTCTCTCGAGGCTGGAGGCGTACATTTCATATTCTTTCCATTCTACTAAACCTAACAAACCTTGATTTAACTCTGCCTGTTCTCGTGGTATTCGCCGCAGGGATGCTGCCTTCAGGGATTACCGTCGTCTTCAAACTCCAGAAACTCACGTTACTTATATTTCATCCCGGAATCGTGCAAAATCTATTCTTCGTAAAACTAAAAACTCATTTCTCCGTAGAAAATGCAATAATCTTTCTGGTTCCTCTTCTTCCCGTTCTTTCTGGCATTTTGCAAAAAATGTCAACTCTAACCTTACTTCTTGCTCTTTCCCTCTTTTAATATCTTCCGACGGCATTACTGGTGTTTTACCTTCTTCTAAAGCTGAACTCTTCGCTCAAACTTTTGCTTCTAATTCATCCTTAGACAATTCCGGAGCTATTCCTCCTCCTTCAACCACCTCTAACTCATTTATGCCTAAAATTAGAATTTCTTCTAAAGATGTCATTTCTGCTCTCTCTGAGCTTAATACTAATACTAATACTAATACTAATATAATATTTCGGTGAATCTTTTGCTGTGGCACTGGACATATCGAAAGCCTTCGATATGGTCTGGCACAAAGCTTTGATTTCAAAACTTCCCTCTTTCGGTATCTATCCTTCTCTCTGTGATCTTCTCTCTAATTTCCTTTCAGGTCGTTCTATAGCAGCTGTTGTAGACGGCCACCATTCTTCTTTTAAATCTATTAATAGTGCTGTTACTCAGGGTTATGTCCTATCCCGAACACCTTTTCTGTTTTTCATTAATGACCTTCTCTCTATTACCTCATCTGCTATCCACTCCTATGCTGATGACTCCACCCTTCATTATTCCTTCCAGTTTGAAAAACGTCCCACCCAACAGCAGTTGCTAGACTCAAGAAGGGTAGCCTTGGAGCAACTAACCTCTGATCTTTCTCGTATTTCAAATTGGGGCAGAGAAAACATGGTTGTTTTCAATACCTCAAAAACTCAATTCCTTCATCTCTCCACTTGACACAATCTTCCACACAACTATGATATCTTCTTCGAAAACACACAACTCAAGCCTTCATCTGTTCTTAATATTCTTGGTGTTTCTTTTTCTCGTGATCTTTCTTGGAAAGATCACATTACTTCTCTTTCTAAACAAGCTTCTAATAGGTTGGGTGTTCTGAGGCGCCTTCAGAATTACTTCACGCCACCCCAGTTGCTTGCTCTGTATAGGGGTCTTGTTCGCCCGTGTATGGAGTATGCTTCGCACATCTGGGGTGGTTCCACACATGCAACTCTCGTTGAGAAGGTGGAGTCTAGGGTTATTCATCTCATCAACTCTCCTGCTCTTACTAACTCTCTCCAATCCCTTTCTGCTCGTCGCATTGTTGCGTCACTCTCTCTTTATTATCATTATTACAACAGACACTGCTCTTCTGAACTCTCTCGTCGCATACCTCCTCCATTGAGAAGAGCTCGTTTCTACACAGTCTCATCCTTTCTCTGTCCAACTCTCCGACCCCAGACTTAACAGCTATGCTCAGTCTTACATATACTCTACCGGTAAAGTCTGGTAGACACTCCCTTTATCTGTTTTCCCAACTTCCTTTGACTTGCATACTTTCAAACGCCGAGTATCTGGACACGTCGGCCAAAATCGACCAATATAGATCTTTCCCAACTCTGGTGGAATTTGGTAGGCCTTTTGCCTTTGCCCACCGGAGGAGATATAAAAAAATAGTATGGGGGAATCTTGGAGGGTGCCAGTGCCGGTGCCAAGTGAGGGGAAAAGTGTGCCAAATGAGGGGAAACTATGTTCTTTCCTGAAGGAGGTGGAGGCCCCCCTCTGAAAGCAAAGGGGGACAAAGCCCCCGTTTGCATGACCTTTTGTGAGGCATTTTTAATCTGATATCCGATTAACTAATCGGATAATTTGACATTTAAACGGATAATCCGATAATTAATCGGATAATCCTATAATTAATCCGGGGAATCCCCTAATTAATTATGTTAATCCCTTACGCCCTGCCCCATTTTCCTTTGACCCTTATATGCTAGTGCCAGGACCAAACTCATGCTCTTTCCTGAGTTCCATCAGTAGCTTTTTCTTGCAATTCGTAGCACTTTCTAACTTGTGGCACCCCTACTAGGCCATGCTCCCCTTTGCATGAGGGGAGTATTAGTGTCAGCGACAGATAGGCACTGAGGGTTGATAGGAGTGCCAGTGCCAGCGAAGCTGGCACTGAGGGTAAAACAATATCCATTGCCTCATTGGCTACATCCATGAGCCAATCAGGTAGCAGGCACTCTCGGTGATGTACAATTAAAACGCACACACACCTTACCCTGTGACGTCATGCTAGCGCTTTCTAGCATTTTCTAGCACTTTCTAATAATTTCTAGCACGTGGCATCCATGCTAGGCTATGCATCCCACTCGGTATGAGGGAATTGCTGTTAAAAACGTTGCAGGACTACGGAACATAAACTTATCAACTTCCATCCTTTCCAAATACATACACAAGAATAAATAAGAATATTTTAAAACAAAAAATATATATACATAGAGTTGGTAAAAGAAAACAAAAGGTAATTTTAATTCAAGATTTTGTTAACATTTATAATATTATTACTAGAAAATTATACCAATATATCGTTTATTAATATAAATAAAATAATTTCACCACTTAACGAAATATCATTTTATTAAGAAATGTCATCACTTAACATCAATTTATTAACTTTTTAATGTTTATAATATTAGCACTTAGCATAGATGATAATACAGCTTTTT
The DNA here is from genome assembly GCA_009176605.1 of Armadillidium nasatum. Taxonomy (NCBI): domain Eukaryota; kingdom Metazoa; phylum Arthropoda; class Malacostraca; order Isopoda; family Armadillidiidae; genus Armadillidium; species Armadillidium nasatum. The sequence continues at coordinate 22,712 of SEYY01012619.1, forward strand.
ATTAACATTTATAATATTATCACTTAATATCGTTTTAATAACTTGTTAACACTTACAACATTAGAAAAATTTATAATATTTTCACTTGAAAAATTATTATAAAATAGAATCTAACATATCCCATAAGTTAATAGTTTCTTTTAAATCAATTCTAAAACGAAATTTTTTTTAATGAAAAATACTATTACCAGGGATATATACTGCTTCGGGGTCCTTAATCTACGGTTTCAGTACCTCGTTGCTCCATCGTACACTGAAATCGAGTCTGTTAGCCTTCTCCATTATTTCAATACTTGTAAAGTTGGGATCTTCATTTTTCAGATCTTTATACATTGCATAGATTATTGCATATGCTTTTTCTATATATTCCTCAAATTTAACTGCTTTTTCCATTTTTGTTTCAAATTCGTCACGTAATTTCAGAAAACCGTATACTTGTGCTGTTCCCCAATAGTAAATCCGTAATTAGTAAATACGTATTCATCTGCTTTTTTGCAATGCATTTTTAGCTTTAAATCTAAAATTTGAGTTTCGGAGTTTGATGTATACCTTAAGGCAATACGTTTTTCACCTACTATAGGTTTTAAATGTGAACAGATTTCGTCTCTGAGTATTTTTGCCTCAAATAATTGGGAATCTTGTTCATAACTCCAGAAATGAAATGTCTCAAAAATTTCTCTCATCTGACTATCCGAGATAAGCAATGGTCTAATTTTACTAGGCGTGGCAATGGAACAACTAAAATAATGCCCACCGTTTATTTTTCTCTGAAAGAAGAACTTTATATTTTCATGCTTGATTTCCCTATTCAGGGGTTCAGGAAATCTAAAACTTGAAGACGCTGGGAGAATCCATCTTGAAACTAAAAGGTAGGAGCAGAACCTAATTCGGTTATATACGATTTCCTCTTGCCTTTCCCCTGCATTCACCCTCTCAATTCCCATTAATACTTCTTTTGTGATGAAATATTAAGGTAAATAAAGCTCTTATCTGTAAATACGAACACGAACTGTTTATTCTTGATGTCCTAATCCCCTGAAAAGAGACCCCAGGTACTCATGCTTATTAGCCCTTCTTTATAATCACCCTCATTTCCCTAATCCTCCTACTGTGATGAAATATAAAGATAAATATAACCGAGTTCACTGTGACGTCATAATTATCTGAAAATAGACTCAGGTATCCCGTGTTCATTTTCCTTTATTCCTTAATCACTCTCATTTCCCTAATCCTTATTTTGCCATAAAATTTTAAGGTAATTTCATGTTAGAACAGAATCTACTCTGATGTTTTATGACTGAATAAATATCTCGATACGCTTATCATCAAATCAGGTTCCAGCTCTATAGCGACGTCATAAATCTTACTGTATCTTATTGATTAACACGAAACAATCCGCTTTCTGTTTATACGTGACGTCAGAATCATGAACGTTTCTTATTTTAAAACATGAACCAATCTACTTTCAGTTCAGCATCAGATTCCATGTGGAGTATATCTTACTTATTTAGTTTATATACCATCTTGATACGAGCAATTTGTTACGTCTTCGTCGTTATATAGCCATAGAAGAAATTGTAACATGGAAAACAAAAATTTCAAAAACTGGTTTCTTTACTATATAAAAAAAATCCAGATGGTCATGAATATTTTATGTGGAACTTACCTAGATCAATCAGAGAGTCCACGAGTATATATGAGTCCTGAAAAATTAATTGAAATATGCAAACATATTACCAGTTGTATTAGTGATAAATTTAAATCTTATAGTGCAATAAATTAATAAAGAGAAGTCATCAGTGATGGAAAAGAAACCGAAAATAAGACTCACAACAATGACATTTTCTAAGTGTTGTTATAAGAATGTTGTAGATATAAGAATTTGGCGTAGATTAAAAGATATAATTGTACCTACTTCACACGGATTTTGTCATACAGACGATGTGCAATTAAAATATCTATTACATATTCAAAAACTAATTGAAAGAAACTTAAAAGAAAAGAGTATTTTTTAAGAATATGTCAATACGGCTCATAGTGTTTTATTTCAACCATATCATAAATTGAAAAGATTACATGGTGAATGGACAGTATTTAATCATATCATTAGTTCTTTAAACATTGAAGAGTTTACTTTTCATCTCAGAGAACAATGGAGAGAAACTATTTACTTTAATAATGGCGAATACCGTAACGTTGATGTTTCAAACCATGATCTATTTACTTATATCACTATAGTCAGAATTGAAAATTTGGAAAAAATACATTACGTATCATGATTTGTGTTACTGGGAGTTATGCAAAAACATGTCGGAACATAATCTTGAAACTACGGAAGTCAGCGAACACTAATAGAATCATAAATCATTAAAACGTTGTAGAGTTAGGACGCATACGAAGACCTCCTCAAATATTTATTTCTCTCGCTGTCTCTACTATGCATGCTTCATAACAACACCAACATAAGGATTTCTCTTTTTTCCATAAATTAGTAAGTTTTATTCAATCATTTATATGAGAGTAGAATCTACAGATGAAGTCTCTGTTCCGACTCGTACTGCAAAAGGAAAATTACTTGTTTTATATAAGGCCAATAAAGAATTTAATCACCGCATACAGCTCACGATGTCTTCGAAAGAGGATACAGGAACCACAAATTTTAAAATAGTGTTACTGGAGAATATGGGACTCCTATTCTACAGGGTTTTATTGAGAAATCTTCATCAAATAGTGAAAAATGTGATTAATGTGGTACGTTTTAAGAATAAAATAACAAAAGTTTATTACATTGAAATGCTTACTAAAATTATTATTAACAGATTATAAATTAACTGAGAGTGAAAAAAGAAATTTATTAAAATCCATATTAGAGATTATAATTCGTATCACAAATAATATCCCAGTTTTAATTCCTTTTCCTGATGGTGAAGATGTTTGTCGTTATTAAAATAGTATATAATATTCATCAGGTAAAAACATTGTTTTTTCCTGTACAACCGCCTAACTGTAACTGTGCCGATTATATTGTATTTATTTTATAAAATGTTTTTTGTAAAAATGTATCTTTTAATATGATTATGAATATATTTAATATTTAAAATTTGTATGTGAATGATTATATTGTTAGTAATTACGTAATAAATAAAATAAAATAAGACAAATGTTTACATTCCCTCTTTGAATTCTTGATATTTCATTTTTTATTTATGCTGAACGTGAAGGTATAAAATGTTCATATAAAATAATAATAATAATAATAATAATAATAATAATAATAATAATAATAATAATAATAATAATAATAAACATGATTGTTTAAGTTAGGACTTGAATGCTAAAGGTATGACGTTACAAGAATTTATGGTCATGACGTCATAATTTTACAATCGTATTTAAAAGTGGTAAATAATTCTCAAAAATCAATTGTCTCTAAAATAAAATGTCATGTGATGATGACGTCATGAATGTTTGTGCATGCGTTAGAGCACTGCGTTGCGTTATTCCGCGCGTCCACCGAATAGGGCGATATGCGGTCGCGTCCCATGTTATTCAGCGTCAGTCGCGCAGCTCGAGCTTGCGCCCGCGAGGGAGACCCACCCGCGGCTATGGACCTGATAGTCAATAGGAATCGTTGAAAAAAATCTACGGAGATGAAAACCACGTTTTCGGAAAATTCAAAATGACTAGCATAAATCCAAAATGGCGGACAGAATTTACGTGGTAAAGAGAAAATCTACGGAAATAAAATCACGTGATGAAGAAATCCAATATGGCGGACGAATGACGTCATAATCTCATGATAGCCCGTGCCATGACATCACAGGTTAAGGTGCGCGTGCTTGCGCATGCGCAGGTTACGTCATCACCGAGAGTGCCTGCATCCTTATTGGTCCACGGATGTGTCCAAATATAGCCAATGAGGGATCGTATATTGTTTTTCCCTCATTTTCAGCTTCGTTAACACTGCCAATCCCCTCATACCGAGTGGGATGCATAACCTAGCATGGATGCCACGTGCTAGGAAATGTTAGAAAGTGCTAGAAAAAGCTAGAAAGTACTAGCAATGAGGCATTGGATGTTGTTTTACTCAATGCCAGCAGATTTCTGTGACACTGGCACTCCCATCATCCAAAGGGAGCGTGACCTAGCAGGGGTGCCATGTGCTAGAAAGTGCTAGAAAATGCTAGAAATAGCAATCAGAAAAGAGCATGAGTTAGGCCCTGACACTAGCATATAAGGGTCATTTAAGGGTTGGCACGTGCCTGGCGGCACGTACAAAGGAAAAATGGGCGAAGATTAAGGAACTAACATAATTAATTCGGGTATTATCCAAATTAATTATCTGATTATCCGATCAATCGGATTAAAAATACCTCACGAAAGACCATGAAAAGGGGGAGGGGCAGAGCTCCCATTTTCCTTTCATAGGACTCCGTCCCCAAAATACCTCAGAAAGAGCATGGTTTCTCCTCACTTGGCACAGACACTGGAACCCTCCAAGGATTCCCCCATACTATTATATATATATATATATATATATATATATATATATATATATATATATATATATATATATATATATATATATATATATATATATATATATATATATATATATATATATATATATATATATATATATATATATATATATATATATATCTTTACCATCCAAGATATTGATGGTTCGATTCCCAGTATAGCAGACTTAGAAATTCAAAATATTTTAATCCACGAGCAGTTAGTGGATTTTAAAAGATTTGATATATATATATATATATATATATATATATATATATATATATATATATATATATATATATATATATATATATATATATATATATATATATATATATATATATATATATATATATATATATATATATATATAACTACAAAAGTAATTTTTTGTAAAGAAAATGCGCAATCATTTTAATAACGGCAATAACCCTCAGCCATCATCAAACAATGACAAATCGTGCACGGCCAGTTTAGGATTTTAGATAAGAATTGTAGGTTTTTGTTGAAGTCTTCTCGCGAATTATCTTAATGAGATCGTTTGAGATCTCAGCGGGTCGTCTATTAGTTGTCGCATTCCTTGTTCTATGAAAATTTCTCATTTTTTAAGTGTAATATCAGATAACATTTGAGGAGGCGAGTTGTCTTGGATAATTCTTTAATAACGTAACATGATGAATCACTATTAATGGCATTTTTCTTTTATTCATTTCTTAGTTTCTCTTCTCTCTTAATCCATAATATATATATATATATATATATATATATATATATATATATATATATATATATATATATATATATATATATATATATATATATATATATATATATATATATATATATGCCTAGATGAAAGCGAAACTATTGCATTCTTACTGAAATGCCTAGATGAAAATGAGACTGTTGCATTTTTTCTGAAATGATTTATTTTTTAAAATATGTGAACAAACAGGAATAAATATCGATTCATGGGCTACAAACTGCTACAGGTTGTCACCTTGTCGGCTGAAGCAAGTGTCCTACCATTTTATTAAATTGCAGATACCTTCAGTGAAGAAGGTTCGTGATTGGCTGCGGAATCCTTATCCAATAAAATTCAAGACCTCGGATTGATTCGTGAACTAGAACTCTTGAGAGTTGTTGACAGTGAGTTAAGGATATGAAAATCGTAGGACGACAGGTCTGGGATATACTAGGGATGTCAAGGAACTAACAGAGGAAGCGCCAAAGTAATCCTAACACATTGTTGCGACATGAGGGCAGGTGTTGCTGCAAAACAGAACAAAAAATCGTTTCATATCATACCAGTGGCTTACCCTCTATGGCCGTTTTGACATTACGTAATGTAGTGCAGTATGTGCTTGCTCTGACCGTAATGTATTTGCTCATCAGCTCCAAAAAATAATGAGCCATTCTCGTATTAGAAACACAGCAGCATCAATCTTCCAGCTCTTTTGGAGGAATGAGCGCATTCTGGGCTTGGAGAGGACGGGAGCTGGCATTCCATACTCATCCTCTTTGAGAATGGAATCTCTGGCCATAATCTTGGAGGGAAATTGTTCCTCATTTGCGTGGCAAAGAAGCAGATGGTCCAAGTAAGCATGAGAGCCCATTGATCTCAAACCTTGTTATATCCCAATTGTTAATGGAGAATGACCCTAAAACATTTTTTTATTAAAAAAAATTCTCATCTCACGGGGATTGCCTATTCGAATTAGCTCTATTACTCACAAACAAAGTTGCCACAATGTCACTGGTAAAAATTCGGCTATTTTCCCCAACAAGGTTGTCAATGGCGGTGATCGAATCCATTTTAATGGCTAATTGCGCTTGACCAGGTGTCGACTTTCCCTCCGGGCTCACAAATCTTTTACGAAATTCACTACAAAATAGAACAAAAAACAGATACTTATTTCCAAATATATCCTTCATTCGATGATAATTTCGCCTATTTGAACTTCTGTCTTCAAAAACTGAATAACTGTTTTCTGGGCCTGTTTAGACGAATCAAAGTTTTAATTTTTTTACAGTTCACCACCACTCAAGGGCAGAGCCCATTTCAAAGAGGGGCCATATGCAAATAAAAAAGAGGAAGAAAACCACTCAGAACCGAAATTAAGGCACATCCCTAAGGTGGGCACGGGCGAAAGTCTTGAAGGGAGAATGATTATATACAGGAGGAAAAATAAATGATGGTAGAGAGTTCCACAGAACAGAGATGGTTGTAAAGAAGGAGGTACCACAACGAGCAAGCATGGTGTTTGCAGCATCCCCCACATCTTTTGTGCAACGAGGGCAACGCAATGGTGAGGGAATGCGAGAGGCCAATTCTTTCGAGCACCTGCCATTGTAGTACCTATAAAAAACAGATTGTTCGCCAACGTCACGTCGCAGAGATAGAGAGTCAAGAGAGTTTGAAAGTAAGGGACAGTTTATTAATATTTTAGCTTTAGACTCAACCCTCTCCAGATGAGTAGAGGAACCGGAGCCTCCCCAAATGTGACAGCAGTACTCCATACAAAAGCGAATAGGCCCCTTATATAATTGGAGTAAGAAAAAAATTTACTCGACCTGAATAGTACTCCCATCTTCTTAGAGGAAGCCTTAGAAACCGTTGTGATATTTGGTCTCTAAGATAGTTCATTGTTTATGTTTAGAATATTACAGGTCAGAAGGAAGAGCCATCGAAGAAGAAAATAAAGTTGGGAGGGTTAGAAGAATGTAGAGTTGAATCATCAGTATATGAGTGAACGTAGAAAGGAATAGAGTTGAGAATATTATTAATGAAAAGAAAGAATAAAGTTCCAGATAAAAGAGAACCCTGAGTAATACCACAATTGACAGGAAATGAGGAAGAGGTCGATCATCTACAAGTGCCTAAATGGAATGATCTGAGAGAAAACTAAACGAGAGTAAGAAAAAAGAAGAAGGGAACCCAAAGGAAGGGAACTTGGGGAACAGAGACACATGCCATATCCAGTCAAAAGCCTTGGATATGTCAAGCGTCACCACTCAGGACTCCCCGAAGTCCCTAAGGGCAGAAAACCCTAAATCGGTAAGATAGAAAGTATGTCACCAGTTGATCTCGAACGACGAAAATCATACGGATGATCTGAGAGAAGAGAATGAGACTCCAAATGATCCAGGAAATGAGAATTGAGGAGAGTTTCAAAAAATTTAGACAGAACACAAGTAGGGATCAGAGTGGCTACCTTTTACGGGATCGGTTGAACATATGGGCGCTTCCAACACTGAGAAAAAGTATTATTATTAAGGCAAAGAGAATATAACTGAATGAAAACAGGCATTAACTTGAAAGTACACTATCTCAAAACACAAAGGGGAACGACATCTGGGCCACTGACCTTCCAGATGTTCATAGATTTAAAGATCCCAAGCACCTGATAATGAATAATCACAGGTAGAGACACGGGACACCTGAGAGGAAAAAGGGTAGGAGAAGAGACGCCAGAATAAAGCAGAGTGGAATTAGATGAAAATAGAAGGTCGAAGAGATTAACTTTTTCAGAGGCATATAGCGCAGGAAAGGCAGATTTGCAGAAGTTATTAGAGATATTTTTGACTAGAGACCAGAAAATTTTATCAGTAGGAGAACCATGGAGGTCATCTCATTTCCTTTTGGTGAAGGGGAGGGTTCGGTTTAAAATTTTTTTTTATTATTTGAGCGGTTTGGGTGAAATTTTCTGTGTATATAGCTTTTTTCCCGGTGAAAAAAGCTTCATTTTTAGTGTTTTTATGAGTCTATAACGGTTTCATAGTTATTAGTGGTCATAACTCAACAAAAAAAAGAAATAGCGGGAAAAAAATATTTTTCCACATGAGATGAAAATTGGCCTAAGCCATCTTAGCCCCAATCTCTTTAATCAGCTGGAAGCGATTTTTGATATCACGTTCAAAAAAAGAGGTATAATCAGTCAAATTGTTTTTTGAAAAATTTGTTACCCTTTCGGAGAAAAAAATTATTTAAAAAAAATTCTCTCCAGGAATTTTGATTAAATTTAGACATTGTTTAGAGGAGAGATAGGTCTACAACATTTATTTAGAGCATTATTAAATGCTATTTGTTTGAAGGAAGGTATAGCCTCTCAAACTTTTAAAATTTTTGAAAATTTTCTAAAAATGGACCTTTTTTGAGAGATCATATCTCGGAACAAACAAATTAGATCGAACAAAGTATATAAAAGAATTTGTAGCCCCAACACTCCTCTATAAGTGTGCCAAAATTTATTTACGTAGTAATTATACTTTTTTTTTTTAATATTTTTCCTCAAAAATTTGAAATTTTTTTTTTCAAAAAATAATTTCTTTTGATAGTGAGTCAGTCTTGGACTAATACTGTTTTTTGTGTAACTCTGGGAGGAAAATTCTATCAAAGGTTTTTGTAGCCAATAGAATAAGGAACATATTTTCCAAATTTCAGAAAAAAATTTTTTTTTATGTGGCTTCACCGTAGATTTAAATTTTGAAAAACATTCCCAAATAAGTGCTAAACATTAAATTCCTCGTAAAAACGTTAGGAATCGACTATTTTCGTCGGGTAAAAAGCTATATATACTGAAATTTTCTGGAGAATCGGATAAAAAAAATTTTTTTCTCCTAAACCGAACCCTCCCCTAATTAATTAAAGTGCGCTTATTCCGTAGAAAATCCATGAAACGATTCCAAGCTGAATGAAAACTAGCAAGAGTGATAGGAGATGGAGTTTTTTTCATTCACGATAATCATTGTCCCTCTCCCGAAGGACAAGAGAACAATTGCCATCGAACCATGGATTTCGAGGAGAAAAAGATTTTCTTTAAGATGGAATCTACCTTTTCATCAGAGACAGAGGCGTCCCCCTAGAGAAAGCAGGATTCATTCCAATGGTAGTTATCAAAGAAGCGACGCATTGCCCCCTAATTAGCCCGATTGAAGATCCAGAAAGTACGTTTAGGACAAGTGGAAAAAGTTGGATAGAAAGGATTATAATTAGGTGCTATAAGATTATGGTCAGAGTTACCGATAGGAGAGAAAATGGTGTGTTTATATCTAGAAGGAATAGTTGTGAAGAATAAATCAAGTGTGTTCAAGAACTGGTTAGGACGATCTGAAATGTGTATGGGTTCCCTAATCAACTGCTCCAGATCGTTGAGAATGCTGAATGATTTGGGCTCCTTCCTACCTGTATCAGTATGAGAGGAGCCCGATCACTCAGTGTGGTGTACGATGAAATCCTCTAAATAGAGGATTTTAGTGTCTGGATGA
>SEYY01012619.1:35000-39389 GCA_009176605.1 Armadillidium nasatum
ACCTACGGAAGACGTCGTATTATACATTTAAAAGTAGGATTCAAATTTATTTGATTCGTCAAAGCTTTTTCTTTATTACTTGAAGTTTTATTATTATTTCCTTTTTTTATGTTTCTACTCAAGAAAAGAATTCCTGAATCAGAAGAAGAAGAAGAAGAAGAAGAAGAAGAAGAAGAAGAAGAAGAAGAAGAAGAAGAAGAAGAAGAAGAAGAAGAAGAAAAGAAGAAGAAGAAGAAGAAGACTACTACGATTCGTAAAGAAAAGAAACTTATTGTGTGAGTCATTCTTCTTCTTTCTTTTAAATAAAAGCTCATTTAAATAATTTTCTGTTCTTTGCGACGCCTTCAAAAACAACAATGAAAAAAATTCAGAATTTTTTTTTTAACTCTTTTATCACCAATTGAGATGGTTTGAGAAAATGCATAAATTTCGCTTGCTTTACTTTATTCTTCTCCATTATTATTATTATTATTATTATTATTATTATTATTATTATTATTATTATTATTATTATGATAATTATTATTATTATTATTGTTATTATTATTATTATTATTATTATTATTATTATTATTATTATTATTATTATTATTATTATTATTATTATTATTATTATTATTATTATTATTATTATTATTATTATTATTATTATTATTATTATTATTATTATTATTATTATTATTATTATTATTATTATTATTATTATTATTATTATTATTATTATTATTATTATTATTATTATTATTATTATTATTATTATTATTATTATTATTTATTATTATTATTATTATTATTATTATTATTATTATAATTATTATTGTTATTATTATTATTATTATTATTATTATTATTATTATTATTATTATTATTATTATTATTATTATTATTTTTATTATTATTATTATTATTATTATTATTATTATTATTATTATTATTATTATTATTATTATTATTATTATTATTATTATTATCATTATTTATTATTATTATTATTATTATTATTATTATTATTATTATTATTATTATTATTATTATTATTATTATTATTATTATTATTATTATTATTATTATTATTATTATTATTATTATTATTATTATTATTATTATTATTATTATTATTATTATTATTATTATTATTATTATATTAGCACTTTGAAGTAACGGCATTTGGCGCCATGGTTCAACATAAACTTAATTTATTTAAAACTTTCAGTTAATATAATTTTACTTATGACTTTAATGGGACTACTCTGTTTACTGCAAATTCCGGTTTACATTCACAAACAAACACTCATATATATATATATATATATATATATATATATATATATATATATATATATATATATATATATATATATATATATATATATATATATATATATATATATATATATATATATATATATATATATATATATATATATATATATATATATATATATATATATTAGAGGTGGACCGGATAGTAATTTTTTACTATCCGCGGATGCGGATGCGGTTGCGGATATTCAATTGCGGATATCCGCAGATGCGGATGCGGATGCGGATAGTTTAATTTTTTAAGAGTTTTTGCCATAGATTCTTGGAATTTTAAATATAATATCCAGAATCTATGTTATCAGGGTGTGGGACGGGGACCCAACTCTTGAACACCCCACCAACCTCTTTCCCCAACCTCCACCCATTTGGAAAAAGGTTATATATATATATATATATAATATATATATATATATATATATATATATATATATATATATATATATATAATATATATATATATATATATATATATATATATATATATATATATATATATATATATATATATATATATATATATATATATATATATATATATATATATATATATAATATATATATATATATATATATATATATATATAGCCAGTAATTCAGTATTACCTTCACACTTCACAGTTTCACATATTCCATTTGAAGTTAATAATTATAATTGGTAAGTTATTTTTTAGAAATAAAAGATTTTGGGCTCTTTCAGGTGAAAGTTTGGTTCGCTTTTCGTCGTAAATGAGGCCTGCTCCACTGAAAAGACGCTCACTAGTAACACTAGTTGAAGGACATGCTAAATAAGTCCTTGCCAGCTCAGCAAGAAAAGGGAAACTTTTGCAATTATCTCTCCACCAAACCAGTTGGTCTTTATCTGCCTCCAAACGTGGGAGTTTCAGATAATTTTCAATAATCGATATTGTATCCTTTGACACTTCTGACTGTGATTCTTCAATCGCTGCTGGAAGCTAGAAGATCTTTCATTGATTTAGCAATGCTTAAGCTAACAGATTTTGTTTCTTTTGTATCTGAGAGCTTTGGCTTTTTCTTGAAAGGCGTTATTTTAGCTGTTTCTATCATCTCATCGCATAAGCATCCTAATTTGATTTTAACATTCTGAGAAACAAGTGGTTTAAAAATTTTTGTTTTGTACCTAGGATCTAAAAAGGTTGCAATTGTATAAGCATCATCATTTTCCAGGTTTCAAATCTGTCGTTCATCTCCTTCATTAATGTTTCAGTCATCCTTGAAACTCCCTTAGACTTAATAACATTTGTTAACACAACTTTCAATGTTGAAACAAGTGGTATCACATCTGACAAACATGATTCAGCTGAACTTATAGTCTTTGTTAATTCTTCAAAAGGCTTAAGGATATTAATTAGAGGTGGACCGGATAGTAATTTTTTACTATCCGCGGATGCGGATGCGGTTGCGGATATTCAATTGCGGATATCCGCGGATGCGGATATTGGAAAAATGATGCGGATGCGGATATCCGGTCCACCTCTAATATATATATATATATATATATATATATATATATATATTATATATATATATATATATATATATATATATATATATATATATATATATATATATATATATATATATTATATATATATATATATATATATATATATATATATATATATATATATATATATATATATATATATATATATATATATATATATATATATATATATATATATATATATATATATATATATATATATATATATATATATATATATATATATATATATATATATATATATATATATATATATATATATATATATATATATATATATATATTATATATATATATATATATATATATATTATATATATATATATATCTCGGTGAGCAAAGGCCGGAGGCCTACAAAATTCCGCTGGAGTTGGAAAAATCCTATCCTGATCGAAGGAGGCCAACATGTCCAGATACAAAGTCAAAGGAAGTTGGGAAAACAGATAAAGGGAGTGTGTTCCAGACTTTACCAGTAAAGTATTTGTTTGATTGAGCATAGGGGTTAAGTCTGGGTCAGAGTTGGACAGAGAAAGGATGAGACTGTGTAGAAAGGCGAGTCGCACGAGTTCTCACTGGAGGACGTATGCGAGGAGAGAGTTCAGAAGAGCAATGTCCATTGTAATAGCGATAGTAAGGAGAGAGTGATGCAACAATTCGACGGGCAGAAAGAGATTGGAGAGAGTTAGTAAGAGCAGGAGAGTTGATGAGACGAAAGCCCCTATACTCCACCTTCTCAAGGAGAGCTGTATGAGTGGAACCATCCAAGATGTGCGATGCATACTCCATACAAGTGCGAACAACACCCCTATAGAGAGCAAGCAACTGGGATGGCGTGAAGTAATTCTTAAGGCGCCTCAGAATACCCAACCTCTTAGAAGCTTGTTTAGAAAGAGAAGTAATAAGATGCTTCCAAGAAAGATCACGAGAAAAGGATATGCCAAGAATATTAAGAACAGATTAACGTTAAAGTTGTTAGTTTTCGAAGAAGATATCATAGTTGTTTGGAAATTGTGTCGAGTGGAGAGATGGAGGAACTCAGTTTTTAAGGCATTGAAAACAACCATGTTTTCTCTGCCCCAATTTGAAATACGTGAAAGATCAGAGGTAAGTTGCTGCAAGGTTACCCTTCTCGAGTCTATCAACTGTTATTGGGTGGGGCGCTTTTCAAACTGAAAAGAGTAATGAAGGGTGGAGTTATCAGCAGGAGTGGATAGGAGATGATGTAATAGAGTTAAGGCCATTAATGAAAAGCAGAAAAAGTGTTGGGGATAGGACAGAACCGTGAAGAACACCACTATTAATAGATTTAAAGGAAGAACGGTGGCCGCCTACAACAGCTGCTATAGAACGACCGGAAAGGAAATTAGTGAGAAGATCACAGAGAGAAGGATAGATACAAAAAGAGGGAAATTTATAAATCAAAGCTTTGTGCCAGAGTCTATCGAAGGCTTTCGATATGTCTAGCGTCACAGCAAAAGATTCACCGAAATACCGAAGAGCAGAGGACCAAAAGTCAGAGAGAAGGAAAGAAGATCACCAGT
>SEYY01012620.1:0-12500 GCA_009176605.1 Armadillidium nasatum
CTGTCAGAGCACTCAGCACCTGAGTTTCGGCTAGAAACAAGAGATGAGGTTTAGAAGAAGAGAGATGGTGTTCGACAAAGGGGAATTAGAAAAAGACCGCGAATGTTGCAGAAATTAATGAAAAAGACCGTGCACGGGCAAGCCGGACGCCGGGTCATGGCGGCACCATCCCCATCATCGGAGGCCGCCAACTCCCAGTGATGATGGGGTGAGGGTGGAGGTTGAGGGGCATTCTTTGGATGCCGCCCTCTCTAATATATATATATATATATATAATATATATATATATATATATATATATATATATATATAATATATATAATATATATATATACTCAACAGTAATTAATTAAAGCTAGGAGAGTTACCCTGAAGTGGTCATCCTCTGTTTTCCTGGCAGAGGAGAGAGAAAAATGGGAATTTTCAATCCCCAAAGCTCTGATCCTCCATCTTTCTACTCGATACAACATTTAATGTAATTCTGGCATCGCCATTTAACCTTTCGTCTGTCCTTAAATATTCTTGCTATTTCTTTTTCTCGTAATCTTTCTTTAAAGGATTACAATATTTCTCTATTAAAACAAGCTTCTATGATGTTTAATGTTCTGGGGCTCCTTCGAAATTTTTTTACTCTTCACAGGTATCTTGTTTTCACTCTATGGAGTACGTTTCACACATCTAGGATGGTCCACTCATGATGCTCTTAAAAAGATGGAGCCTAAGTATTTTCGTCTTATCAGTTATTTCACACCAATTCTCTCCAATTTCTTTGCACACGTCAAATTTCTGTTACTTTCCATACTATCGCTCATTACAACCAGCACTGCTCTTTTGAACTCTCCTGTCGAATACCTCCTTCAATGAAACAGGCTAGTGAGACACGTCTTTCCAGTGAGAAAGGTGGAATAAAGATAGTAACTTTAACTCTTCTGTCAGGATACCTTGAAAATATGAACAATTTCAATAATATATATATATATATATATTATATTATATATATATATATATTATATATATATATATATATATATATATATATATATATATATATATATATATATATATATATATATATATATATATATATATTATATATATATATATATATATATATATATATATATATATATATATATATATATATATATATATATATATATATATATATATATATATTATATATATATATATATATATATATATATATATATATATATCTGACGAATTGATGATTATAGCAGGATACTTCAACTTCGGTGCGGTGCGCACCAGAGGCCGCACCACGCACCGCACCGCACCGCACCGTTAATTTTTCTTTGCGCACCGCACCGCACCAACCTTGCTGAAAATGTGTTCGCACCGCACCGCACCGCACCAAAATCCGCACCAAACCGCACCGGTGCGGTGCGTCGGCCAACCCTAATATATATATATATATATAAATTAGACTACAAATTTCAAGATTTAAAGATAATAAAAATTAAGACTCACGTCACTAACATGTTACCTCCTCCCTATACAATACAAACTGAATCTCTCACAACAAGTATAAGATTAACCATAAAATCCTAATAAGGAATCAAAAAGTGTTATGTTACAGCAGGATCCAATATCACTCTTACCTCCTTTTTAAATAAATAAATCTAAATAAATTTTCTTCATTTATGGCTGGCAAGAAACTATAAAGCTTTGCACAATCTTTTGACCTTTATATTCTTAATTAAATATCAGGACTTTTTTTGTAGAAGGTACATATGTAATTTAATTCAATTAACATTGCTTCTATTCCATCAGACACAAACAGTCAGTGAATATG
Source organism: Armadillidium nasatum (assembly GCA_009176605.1). Taxonomy (NCBI): domain Eukaryota; kingdom Metazoa; phylum Arthropoda; class Malacostraca; order Isopoda; family Armadillidiidae; genus Armadillidium; species Armadillidium nasatum. The sequence goes on from SEYY01012620.1 coordinate 1,817, forward strand.
ATAATGCCTCATCGTGTTATCTTACCCTTGAAATTATTTAATATATATATATATATATATATATATATATATATATATATATATATATATATATATATATATATATATATATATATATATATATATATATATATATATATTATATATATATATATATATATATATATATTAGGGATGGAGCGATACCAAAATTTTTACCGATACCGATACCTAAAAATTTTCCGGTACCGATACCTGAAAATATACCGATACCGATACTTTATCCATTCATATACCAAAATTTTTACCGATACCGATACTAAGACTTTCAAATTCACCGATACCGATACCTAAAAATTCACCGGTACCAACCGATACCCGAAAATATACCGATACTTCACTCCATCCCTAAATATATATATATATATATATATATATATATATATATATATATATATATATATATATATATATATATATATATATATATATATATATATATATATATATATATATATATATATATATATATATATATATATATATATATATATATATATATATATATATATATATATATATATATATATATATATATATATATAATTATATATATATATAACTGCTTCCTCTTACCTGAAGGTCCAATTAATATAGGAAACATCAAATTAAACTCTACTGCGTCAGAAAGGTCATTCCCTGTGGTAGGAGACTTCATTTTGTATTCTTTAACAATGTTATTCATTTCTTCCTAAATGAAAGAACATTTGTACTAGTACTAGTATATATATATATATATATATATATATATATATATATATATATATATATATATATATATATATATATATATATATATATATATATATATATATATATATATATATATATATATATATATATATATATATATATAGACCCAAATTTTTAATACATTCAGTCAAACAAGTTAACCACAAATTTTTGTCAGCCATTTTAACATTCCTAATTTTACAAGTTAATTAAATTCCAAGATTTATAAAGAGATTTATAAATTAAATTGCATTTATTACAATTCTTCATGATTATTTAATGGAAAGAGCAAAATAAGTTATTCAATAAAAATTCTCTGCAGGCCTTACTGGTTGAGAAGACTAATATATATATATATGTTTTATGTCCATCAAAATTTTATCATGATTGGGAAAATTATATTAAAGTTTCTAAAATCTATCTATATAAATTATGGCTGAAGTTTCATTTTAATTTAAATGTCATATTCATCTTTTAGTTTAAAAAAGAAAAATCAACATGATTTAGTATAAACTTCTCAAATTAAGAATTTTTAAAATTTGTTAGAATTCAAATAAAAAACTTTTTTTTTTACCTAAAATCTTCTAATTTAACTTCTATAATCATTTTACAAATAATGCGAACTACAAAATTTAAAAAAAAACATCACCATAACCAAAATTCAAATAAAATATCAAGTTTCATAGCAACACATATAATCATGAATATATATTCTTCCTTAATACTAATACTACTATTACTACTACTACTAATAAAATGAAACATTTCCTTCTTAAGAAAAATCCCTCTTTCAAACATTGTCACACAACCTATATTAACTTTACCAATTTAAAAAAAAAAAAAAAAAAAAAAACACACACACACACAATTGTTCATCCATACCTTCTAACTTACTCAGAGTAAAGTACCTTTCTTGATTAACAGTTAAGAGAATATCTTACCATAGTCATACCATCTAAGAGGGTAATTTTTTTGTTAATAGTTTGTCTATCTTCTTCCGTTGTTTTTTTATCTGAAAGAATTTTCTCAAAGTGTTGCTTGATTAAATGGTCCAAACGAAAACATTCACCTGTTTTTTCATCCTAAATATATATATATATATATATATAATATATATATATATTATATATATATATATATATATATATATATATATATATATATATATATATATATATATATATATATATATATAATATATATATATATATATATATAATATATATATATATATATATATATATATATATATTATATATATATATATATATATATATATATATATATAGAAATTTGATAGTATGTGAGCCAATGCATAAGAGAAGTGTAAATTACATAAACCAACGCGTAATTATCTAACAAAAGTTATATAATAACGACAACAATGAGATTTCCCTCAAATATTATTTGAATCCTTAAGACTTGAAATCAGTTCCAACTTAAGCTTCGCTTACACAAATAAACTTCCTTACATGGTTTTAACGAACAATAATAAAAAATCTAAAACCATGAACATTATATGTTTTAGAAAACCTAAATCCTTGCCTTTCCAAATTATCTCAAAAATAAAACATTTGCACTTTAACATTATACAGCAATTAAGAAGAGACTCAGACCCAAGACAAAATGGACCACCTCTACTCCATTATGATGGGAATTCAAAGGTGAAATAAGCAGCTTAATACAGTAATTTAATTACTTTATATAACTATAAATATTCTACAAGCAGCAGGTCTGTTACCTTAACCATGTAGTCAGCAAACTTATCCACATGTCCTGATGCCTTCAAAACATTTTCCGGAGTTAAAATAGAGCAGTTGACTTTAAGCATTCGTTCTTGTATTACAAAATGCTTGTGCCATTCAGATAAAATATTGTCCACAATATCACAGCCCACTGGTCCATAATCAAATTGACCTTTCACTATAAAAATGAAAAAGTATATGGCATTTGTTGTTACTACTACTACTATTAATAATAAAACAAAGTGGATACAAATAAGATTGTTACTTTAATTCTTTGAAAGAAAGCTTTTAAATTTATATATTAATTTTTAATTCTAGTTTTGTGCATATGTAAATGTAAAAGTTGTTATAATTTTACTCATATAAATTTATTTAGCGATAGTTTAATAATAATAATTCTTGCAAATATTTTAAGAAATGGTAAACTTTCATTACAAAGAACAACAAAAATCCAACATTATAAGATACTTGTGTAATTGTCTTATGTACCAACCCTTGTCTATACATATATCAGTTCTTTTACACTGTACAGTGATTGGTGTAATTATTCAACAACTTCTTGAATGACAAACAAAAAAGTTTCAAAAATAAGGCGGAAGTTTAATAATGATTTATATGGTACAGTATTGTTAATTTAATTTCTTTATGAAAAAATTACATATAATATACTTCCAATACTACTACCATTACCACTAATAATAAATTTCTAAAATTTAAAAAAGTAATAAGTATTGACATAATTTAGTTAAATAGGATCACTAACAATAATATTGATGCTACAACTGATATTAAAATTTTTTTTTTTTTGCAAAACAAATCAGACTATCTCATTTTCAGTTACTAAATAGGTAAATACAAATACAACCACTAAGAATAACCCTAGAAAAAAGGATATTTTTTTATTATTTATACCTCATATAAAACTTAAATATTACTTTACCTGTATTTCCACCATATATGGCAAAGGAACTCTCATAAAAGAATCTTCGTTTAATAAGGTCTAACATAGCTTTTCGATCAAATGTTTCACTTGCAGTCAGCTTCAAAATAATATCTTCAAGTTCCTGTAATAATAATATAGTTATAATATACAATAAAGAGGAATAAGGATATACTAAGAAGAGAAGAGTATTATTAATGCTTTCTCAATTTTATTCTCTTTTTAAATTTTAATTCAATTTTAATAACTCCTCTGATTAACTTTTTAAATCAACTGTTTCAAATCTCTTAATTAAATTTCAAATTTTACTCAGTTTTGATCCTCTGAGTCAAATTTCATTTCAATTCTCTCATAAAGGTTCCAATTTTACTCAGTTTATATATACTGATTTAGTTTCAGAGATTTATAAACTTAGTAGTTAAATTCATTACATAACAAAAGACCTTATCTTATTAGCTAAGTACACCGCATATTCACCTCAATAATTCAAAGGAAATATTGTTCCGAATAATAAGAAGCATCAGTTATTTTGTATAAAAATGAGAAATGTGTCGCAGATAATATGAACTGTAACAAACTATATTTGAAACCTTGAAATAATATAAATGTTAGGAAAATACAAAAAGGTTGAACCATGTGTGGTTCAATTATATAAAATCAGAAGATAATGGGAAAGAAGACTGGTATGAACTATTAGGGAAAAACTTAAAAGATAAACTTCTTGATAGTACATGAAATAACCATATTTTACATAGGATGGTTTTAAACTACAAGTATTTAACAAAAGATCATCTAAGAGAAAAGGAAAAGATCTACCTTAATAAAGAAAGCTACTATACTTTATAATATTCTTTAGTAATAAATTATAATGGTATAAATGGTGGTGGTATATATGGTGGAAAAGTATAAATGTGGTATAAATGGTATGGTACACAATTGGATTAAAGCCTTAAAATAACCCCACAGGGTTTGTGCTGGGACCACTTTTGTTTTATTTATAATAAATGATTTCATTTTAAATGTAAGGTTTCTAAGTATGACAAAAGTGAATAAATAATGATGGATGCATAAAGCTTCAAAGTGATCTAGATAGGTTGGGCAGAGAGGTGGCAAATGAACTTTAATAGTAAAAAATGTAAAGTTCTTCATGTAGGTTACTCAAATGAAAGATTTAATTATGAAATGAATGGGGAGTGGCTTGAGACTGTGGAGCATGAAAAGGATTTAGGTGTGATTATTAGCAGTAATCTGAAGGTGGGTGATCAATGTTTGGAAGCAAGGAATAGTTAAGCAAATAAGATGTTAGGTATAATTAATTGCAATGTAGTTTACAAGAGCAAAGAGGTTATAAGCAAACTATATAATAGCTATGTCAGGCCAGCATTAGAGTATTGTGCACAGGTTTGGGCTCCTCATTTAAGAAGAGACATAGACATGCTGGAGAGAGTCCAACGTAGAGCAACAAGGATGATTTCTGGCTTTGAAAATAAGAGCTATGAAGAGAGGTTGAAAGAGTTAGGAATGTTCTCGTTTGAAAGGAGATTTCTCAGAGGGATATGATACAAGTTTACAAAATATTTGCATCTGACAGTAATACAGAGATTGAAAAATACTTTATAGTGGACCAAGGAAGAGTAACTAGAGGACATGATAAGAAAATTAAAAAGAAGCCATGCCATCTCGATCTAAGAAAGTACTCTTTCAGTAATAGAGTTGTTAATTTTTGGAATGACTTGCCACAAGAGATTGTTGATTGTGATTCTCTTGTCAAATTTAAAAGGGGCTAGATAGATATATGGATAGTTTAGGTATTATATAGAATAAATTGACTAAGCCAAATTGGTGGGTATATTTGTATTTTTAGATCAACCTATGACCAAGCCTAATTGGCAGTTTATTTTTTTGTAGTGGGTGATGGTTCATTGAATATTGCATGCAAAACTGGCCTTGGTGTTATTTTTATCTTTGCATGAGTAAACTGATAACTAGGGATAGGACAGACCTAGTCTTTGTGCATGTATTAGTATTGATAGTTAATATTTGTTTGGACTGGGACAGTCTCGATAGGCCCTTGTGGCTTCTAACTGTCTCTATTTTTCCTATGTTCCTATGTTCCTATGAAAAGATCTACCTTAATAAAGAAAGCTACTATACTTTATAATATTCTTTAGTAATAAATTATAATAATAATATAACCAACCTTTTTCCTAGCCTTCAAAATTTGAACTTCTTTCTTTACATCCATTTCAGGAGCCCCAGCTGTTTTTAAGCTGCGAACAATATCCCCCTGAGAAATAAATAATTTTGCATTAAATTAAACCACTTATAAATACAGCTACAATTTATATAAAAAAGATTCTAAATTGTAATTCTTAAAATAACTGTCGTATTTTTAATTATTTATAGATAATTATATTCCTCAAACCATTTTAAAATAAAATTTTTTTTAAAGATCAAATTCACAAACTTATAAAGGACTATTGTTTATAGTTCTATTCTTATTTTCATAAGACTACAACTAATATTAAACTTTATAGTAAATCGTAATTTTCTAAGCTATTTTTTTTTTAAAGGTTAAAACCAAATACTATAGACTGAATTATACTACTAGAAATATATATTTTTATTTGGTTGTGATACTGAAAAACTTTTGACAGCATTAAATCCTTGCAACTCTGTGGCTCTAGTCCATAGAGTCCTACTGATTTAAGCTACCATAAGAATGGGAAAAAATAATTGAAATTTGAAAATTTCAACTTTCAAGGAGGTGCCAAAAATCAAAATTACCTGATACAACTCTATTTGTAGTTTTTATTTGAACCTTTCTGAATATTTCTATATAAAAAAGTATATGGAAATATGCAAATTAATATTTTTAAATTTTTTTTTGAAAATTGAAAGTGATGAAAAAATGAAACAAGGTGGAAAACAAACCACTGCATAATATTTAAAAATAGCTATTCAGCAATGCTTTTTTTTTATTATCATAAATGGGTAAGTTTAGTATTACAGATTAGCTAAAAAAAACATTTGAAAAAAAAAACTGATTTAATTGAAGTATTCAATAAATATCAAAGATGTATATGAAATAACTTTTATGCAAATTTCATGTAAAATGGTTGAATATACCAAAAAAAAAAACCTTTCTAAATAAAAAATGTAAATCTTGCCTAACTATATAACATCTGTAAAAAAATTTTTTATATACCCAATCATTTTGGTGTCATGCATAGAAAAAATTTAAAAAATTTTCTCATGCACAGCAATAAAATAGGAATAGAAAATTTTTCAGAGGTTGTACAGTTGAAAGAAATACACACATTTTTTATTGAAATTTTTTTGTATATCCAACCATTTTAGTGCTGTGCATAGGAAAATTTTCTAAAAATTTCCTGCGCATACATCAAAGTAGTTGGGTATAAAAAAAATTGTTTTAAATAAAAAAAAAATTGTTTTAAATAAAAAATGTGTATCTCACTCAACTGTGCAACGTCTGAAATTTTCATGTAGATCAGTTGAAAATTATGAGTTATTACAAGTTTTTTACTGGTTAGTTTTATCCCATTACTGAACAGCATTAATATTGTCTAAACTCTAAAGAAAATTTACATTATTTTATATGCAAATACTTACTTTTCATATTTTCTAACTCCACTTAATTGGAATTTCTTAGTTATATGTTTTTTTCTGGGCAGACCTTAGAAAAAGTTTTAAATTTTGGAGAAAAAATCTACACAAAATTGGGGAAATTTTTTTATGGTTATCATTTATGAATTTATTTTATACAAAACATTGAAATATGAAGACTATTCTATCAAAAAAATCCAAACCCGAGAATATAAATGATTTCTTTCCTAAAAAAAATTTGATTAAAATTTACATTTAAACTTTTGAGGGTGATTACAGTTAGCTCTCATGGTTAGTTTTCTCCTGTCATGCTGTATCACATTATTTAGGCTATATACATAAATATCCTCTTACCTGCTCTTTTACTTTAGCCCTAAGGGGCTCAAGTTGTTTCTCAACATCAGGTGCATACATATTTAAAACTAAATTAGAAAATAGCTGCCTATTTTAAAATTTTTATAGAATTATTGATTTTAAATTAATACAAAATTTTTCTTCATTAAAATTCCTTTTGTCAACTTCAACTTCTGTATACTGATATATATATATATATATATATATATATATATATATATATATATATATATATATATATATATATATATATATATATATATATATATATATAATATTAAAAATAAATGAAAAAAAAATGTATCAGTAGTGTTATCTAGCTCAAAAGTAAAATAAATAAAAAATGGGACCGGCTTTGCTGATTAAGGATACTAAAGTTTGCAGCACAGTAATAAAATATTGGGTACAAAGATTTTATAAGGTATTGCAAATAATGGCTTTATTATAAATAACGTGTTTTAAAAGTTTCTGACCAATAATAAATATAATGATGATGTTATATTATCGCAATATTGCATATAATTTACCGTCACACTGCAATTGACATTGGAAATTTCAAGTTCCACATGTCCGCAGAGTTGCTAAGAAAAAAATTAGTAGTAGCTAGAAAAGCTAAATTCTGAAGAAAGATAATAGAGTAATTCATTCATCCCCCCCTGAATTTTTCTGTAAAATCATTTGTTTCTCTTGTGTTTAATTAACATAATAAAATTTCTTGATCAATAAAGTTGTATGCGCATAAGTATTCAACTTTTAATACAATTAAAAAATTTTTTTCCAGTAATATTTTTTAATTAAATAATAAATTTATCCTTTCATTTTTTGTCTGACATTATTTACTTGGAAAAAATCATAGTTAAAATCTATGGAAAAAATATATTGAGCCCAATCTTATCAATCGTTTATATTTTTTATATTGCTAAATTTGTAAAATTTTCAACTTACTTTATAAACATATTTTGAATCATATTAACTAGTCATTCCTTTATTTTAATATCGTACTCCATTTATTTTGTTTTAATAATTTATAAAAGCCTGTATAGCTGAATTTTGCTCAGTTTATATTTAAAAACCTTGACCTGAAAGAGAAGGGTGGAAATAGCATTACAATTAAATAATTTAGGACACTTACTATGATTGGTTTTCTAAGAATGTTGGTTTTTTGAAGTTCCTTAATATATATATATATATATATATATATATATATATATATATATATATATATATATATATATATATATATATATATATATATATATATATATATATATATATATATATATATATATATATATATATATATATTTTAAAAACGGTAGAGAAAAAAGTAGGAGATTTAATTTGAAGCATTATGGTAGTAAAGTTTAAGGAAAAGAAAATACCTCAACTCATCCACGAAATTGACTTGAACCCTGTTTTACGAGAAAATATAAAAATTATTACATTTTAAAAAAAAAAGCTATTGAAGCAAAAAATTTTTGTGCTAAGTGCCTGAAAGTGGTAGGTGATACTGATGCCACATGAAGAAAAATAAAATAAAATAAAAATAAAAACGTTCTTTTACAAAAACTTAAAGGCGGCTACACACATGCGGAGTTCGTCTAACTATTGAATGTTTGTGTTTTGCATTTGTTTTTCCCGAATATATCAAACATACATGTAAAACACGTTCGTCTATTGGAAGAAATTCAGTTACTGCAAAGTTCGGAACGTATTAGCTTTTCAAATGCTGAATATATATATATATATATATATATATATATATATATATATATATATATATATATATATATATATATATATATATATATATATATATATATATATATATATATATATATATATATATATATATATATATATATATATATATAGATATAAGTACGCATATTTACAAATTTACATTGTATTACAATGACGAAGTAGCAAAGAATGTGTGTACAGAGAAAAATTCTACAAACATTCGCTTCTTTGATGTATGTTAATTTACCGACAAGAGATGGAAAAGATTTGAGCATTTGGCAAACCAAGCCAATGAGCAAACATTTGCTTTGCCAAAGATAACCCATCCACCCATGCGGTGTTGGGCTCGTCTCACAGGTTGAAAACCTCTGGTTTATATATATATATATATATATATATATATATATATATATATATATATATATATATATATATATATATATATATATATATATATATATATATATATATATATATATATATATATATATATATATATATATATATATATATATATATATATATATATATGGTATGGTTCACTCTCTCTCTTCCATGTTTATCCATCTCATTCTTTTATTTTTCTAATAAATTGTTAAATTATTATTATTATTATTATTATTATTATTATTATTATTATTATTATTATTATTTATTAATTATTATAATAATAATAATAATAATAATAATAATAATAATAATAATAAAATATAATAATTTAAATTAATTAATTTTTCTGCTATTGGAAATGATATTGTTCAATTGTTAATATTGACATATAATATTAAAATAATTAGGAATAATTATAATAAACAAAAATATAACTATAATATCAATGCTATTAAATTTATATGATTTAATTATTCCTAAAATAAAATTTCCAACTTGACAAACCTTTGTAATAACGTGTGTGTGTTGGTTTTGAGAGAGAGAGAGAGAGAGAGAGAGAGAGAGAGAGAGAGAGAGAGAGAGAGAGAGAGAGAGAGAGAGAGAGAGAGAGAGAGAGAGAGAGAGAGAGAGAGAGAGAGAGAGAGAGAGAGAGAGAGAGAGAGAGAGAGAGCAGAGTACTTGTTTCTTTGATCTTCAATTAATTGTTTAGATTATTCTTGGGAGTGCACCGCAATTTCCGCACAACAGCTCACCGCACCGTACCACATCGTACCGCACCGCACGACATCTTTATTTAAAAAAAAAAAAATAATAATATAATTGTTTGCTACACTGCATCAAAATGAGTTGCAACTCTCACGTTTTGAAAAGCATATATATATATATATATATATATATATATATATATATATATATATATATATATATATATATATATATATATATATATATATATATATATATATATATATATATATATATATATATATATATATATATATATATATATATATATATATATATATATATATATATATATATATATATATATATATATATATATATATATATATATATATATATATATATATATATATATATATATATATATATA
>SEYY01012620.1:20000-24032 GCA_009176605.1 Armadillidium nasatum
GATCTTGTAAATTGTAATGTTTATTTCAATTAAAAAAGTTTTTAAGATATAGAATGAAGTCAAGAGCATTACTATTTCTTATGCATTCTATTACACACGATATAAAGTATTAAAATGCATAAACATAATACATAAAAGTTACTACGAATGGAGACAATGATATATATATATATATATATAGATATATATATATATATAGAGATAGATAGAGAGAAGAGAGAGAGAGAGAGAGATATGAGAGAAGAGAGAGAGATAGAGAGAGAAGAGAGAGAGATATGAGAGAAGAGAGAGAGAGAGAGAGAGAGAGAGAGAGAGAGAGAGAGAGAGAGAGAGAGAGAGAGAGAGAGAGAGAGAGAGAGAGAGAGAGAGAGAGAGAGAGAGAGAGAGAGAGAGAGAGAGAGAGAGAGAGAGAGTGGCGGTTGAGAAGAGAGGAAGAAACATGAAGGAGATAGAACATTCAAAGATGTATTAATATACAGCTGAAAAAGGTCTGTATCTTGCATTTACAAGAGAATGGTGAAAGAGAAAAGAAAAAGACATTATCTTAATACCCTTTTAATGAGATGCTGATTTCATTTAATCTCTCTCTCTCTCTCTCTCTCTCTCTCTCTCTCTCTCTCTCTCTCTCTCTCTCTCTCTCCCTCTCCACCTTCACAAACTATTAAGGACAATTGTCTTTGTCTTTTTTGAATGCTTCTCTCTCTCTCTCTCTCTCTCTCTCTCTCTCTCTCTCTCTCTCTCTCTCTCTCTCTCTCTCTCCTCTCTCTCTCTCTCTTTTACTTACATAATAGTAATTCATTTGCGGTGAATGGCTGGTAAGTAGATATCTTGGAAGAGACTGTGATGAAGGACTCCGAATCGTTCCGAAGTCTCTCTCGAAAGAAGAACCAATTCAACGGGAAAGGCAATTTCTCGAACGGAAAGGCAATTTGAGGGTCAATAATTCGATGGAATAAAATATAAACTAATGTTGCTTCTGAAAAGTTTTTGTTGAAGATCTTTATAGCTACATTACGTCTTTTATTGTATTCATTTTATTAATTTTATATTTATAATTTTAATTTACATTTTTAAATTTAAATAATTTTTGTATTTTTTAAATTAAATTAAAATGTAAATTTAATTTTATTTGTTTTTTATTACTCGTTTTATATTAAGTAAAAAAAGATACATTTTCCTAAAACTATATTGGGAAGATAATGATATTGTCTATTAGTAGGATAACAACAGTAAGTCCGGCCAAAAATATCCGGAGGTCGGCAGGATACTTGCCTGATGTTAGCTTGAAACTAGCAGGGCGTCAGCCGGATAGTAACCAGAAGGTCGTAGATAGATATTCGGACATCTACCGGAGGGTTAGAGTCTGCCGAATGCTAACTGTATTACCAGGAAGCTCTTTGAACAATATCCGAATGTCTACCGATCAACCGGACACTAAGCAAGATATCAGCCTAATATTAGTTTGAAGGCAGCAAGATACTAGCCGAGCTTCAGCCGGATATTAGATAGACGTTAACCTGACACTAGAAAGACGGTTGCTGGATATCAGTTAGTTTCCCTATACATGCAGACCATCCAAAAGGACCCCCCGACTGCACTCGGGTACAAAGTAACAGGTCAGTCGCTACCTCCTTTCTCACAGACTATTAAATATATGTTAGTATTAAAACTGTGAGAGAGTAGACAGTAATTGATCTGTTGTCCTGTACCCGAGTGCAGTCGGAGGATCCTTTGGGAGGGTGTGCATGACAGGTTGCTCATGAGCTTTCTCATTGTGATTTCCTATTGAACTGTCGTGGTACAGAGGTAATATACTGTCTTACCGTCTAAGAGGTTAGGTTTCAATTTGCCGTATAGCAGACTTAAAAATGCTGAATATTTTATTTCCCTATAGTTTCCCTAATAACAAAGATTCTTGTTCCTTTTCTTTGCCGAAACTTTTATTCATTTTAACTGAAAGGCTGAGTGAACCTTTGGAAAATTAGCTCAGGATAGGTAATTAAAGGATCAGAATACTAAATATCCTCTTCCTTTCCCTCTTTTTTCCTTCTTAACCCTTCCCCCTCATTTTTAGGTCAATCTTTAGAAATATTTTATTAATTAAAATTGATGTAATTTTTTATGCGTTCTTCGTCTATATGCTTGTTTGTTTGTCTGTATATCTGTCCTTATGTCTCTCTGCTGTTTATATGTCTGTCAATCTGTCCTTCAGCCTGTCTGCTTGTCTATTTCTATTTGTTTGTTTGCCCGTCTGTCTTTTGGTCTTTCTTATAGTCTATCTTTCTGTTTGTCTCTATTTGCATGTCTGTCTGCTTATTTGTTTTTCTCTCTCTGACTGTTTTTCCGTACGTTTGTTTGTCTGCAAGTCAGGTAACTTACTTTTCTGCCTGTCTGTCTGTTCGTCTGTTTTTTGTCTGTCTGTTCGTCAATTTGTTTGCCTGCTTCTCTGTTTGTCTACTTGTCTGCCTGACTATTTGTCTGATTAAATGTATGTTCATCTGTCTGTCTGCTCGTTTATTTGTTTGTTTTTCTGCTTGTTTATCTGTCCGTCTTTCTGTCTGTTTTTCTGTTTCTCTTTAAGTTTGTTTTTCTGTTTATTTTCTGTCTGTTTATCAAATTGTTTATATTCCGTTTTTCTGTTTCTCTTTAAGTTTGTTTTTCTGTTTATTTTCTGTCTGTTTGTCAAATTGTTTATATATCTTTCTATCTGTCTGTTTGCCTATTGTGTTTATCTATCTGTCTGTCTGTTGGTCTGTCGACTGTCCGTTTGTTTGTCTTTCTGACTGTCTTTCTTTCTTTCTGTCTGTCTGTCCGTCTATCTGTTTATTTGCTCTTCTGTTATTTTGACTTGTTTATCTATCTATCTGTTTGTTAGTTCTTGTTCCTTCTTTTGAACCTTTAAATGAGGTGGGGGAGTGGGGGATATATTAAGCTATAAAACCTAAATCTTTCCCCCCCTCTTTACCCCCATTTCTATTTTGATGAAGGACTTAAGATTTTTGATAAAGGTTAAAAACAACTTTTAATTAATAATTTTAATGCTTTACAAAAGGCTTATAAAAAAAGGCTAAGAAAAAGCTAATCTAATTAATTGTATTTTGGCTATTTTGGTTGTTTTGGCTATTTTGGCTGTTTTGGCTATTTTAATGGCTTCTTTTTAATCAATATCAATAGAGAGATTATCTAATAAGGTCTTATATAATTGTTTTAATCTCTTAGAGATTATAAATTATAAATAATTGTTAATTAAAAAATAAATTAATAAATAAATTAATAAATAAATTTTTAATTAATTAATAATTAAGAAGATAAGATAATAGAGTTAGGGGGGACTGGGACCACCTACAGAGAGGCTTATTTTGATAAACAGTTCCCCCTCCCCCCTAATAAGGCAAAGCCCCAGTATATATATATATATATATATATATATATATATATATATATATATATATATATATATATATATATATATATATATATATATATATATATATATCCTATATATATATATTATATATATATATATATATATTATATATATTATATCTATATATATATATATATATATTATATATATTATATATATTATATATATTATATTTTTTTTTTTTTTTTTTTTTTTTTTTTTTTTTTTTTTTTTTTTTTTTTATTTTTTAGGTTTATTATTATTATTATTATTATTATATATATTATTATTATTATTATTATTATTATTATTATTATTATTATAAAAAAAAAAAAATTTTTTTTTTTTAAATTTACCTTATTCTGTTTCGTTTTCTTAAAACTTTTACCCAATGATGGATAGTAACATGGTACAAAGGAAAAAATAATTGATGACCTCTGACCTCTGACGTCAAACTCTGTGACCTTATCTTTTCTTTTATTTTTCAGTATTAAATAATAACAAGACAGGGTCAAACTTGTTCCCAATAAAAGAATTTTCGGTGTTTTTCCTTCAGTGTTTTGGGTTAGGTTAAGTTAGGTTAGGCCTAGGTTAGGTTACGTTATGTGTTATGTTATGTTAGGTTA
>SEYY01012622.1:0-44815 GCA_009176605.1 Armadillidium nasatum
GTGTATCAATAAAGAAGGACGAACTCCTGTGGACGACTGTACGTTTCATGAATATATTTTCAAAGCAATATTTTCAATAATTTCAATAAAGAAAATCAAACTCATGAATTTTAAACTTTAAATATCTAAAAGATTTGTTAAAAGGATTTACCTATCAATAGAAATAAAGATAAATTTAACAAATATGCTGTGCCAAAATTCACCAATGGTTTAGATGTCTTTCTAATTTCTGTGAATTTATTATTTATGTTTACGTCTTTTCAAAATTTGTAAAGTACATCTGGAAGATTTATTATTAAGGGTTACACTGTTGTTCAGAAGACTACAGTTACAAAGTTTAATTTGAAAATCAAACTTCAATAATTAACCTAACAAGCTAATCTATATCCTTTTTACATGCAAAATCTACTTTCTGAATCTATTATTCAACTCTTGGTGCAAGTTTCAGCAGCACGGTAGAGTGAGAGAGCTTCTGGGATTCATGTTCCGAACCACAATATAAAGAGAATATTGAACGCGTATTGAGGAAAATTCCTGAACGATAATCAAAAATAAGAAGGGAGTTACTGAGAGAAGATTCCAAAGAATCTTGAGAAAAAAGATTTACGACTATTTAAATATTAGGTGCAAAAATAAAAAAATAAAGAAATGAATCAAGAAATAACTTATAAGAATTGGTCACAGAACACAATGAATTTACTCATCATCTGAAAAAAAATACTGAAGCCTACTTCTAATTACATGATTTGCAGAATGCATGGTATCAGAAATCCATGGGTGATCCACCTGCAAGAATTACACTCATATAAATGTCCGGTCTTTTAAACTGATTATTATTGGAGCATAGAGACCTGCAAGAGTACTGACAAACCCGAAAGCCTGTGTCTGGCTCGGCCCACGAGCACGAACGAGTATTGACGAGTAAAATGACTATTAAAGTATTGTGAGCGAGTATGGGCGGGCTGGACAATGTTTAAAAAATACTGACGGGTGAGAGATTGATATAAATGATCTAGTTATGCTCGTGATATTTGTGCAAATTAAAGGCAGTTTTTATGTAATCATGATCCCGCAAATGTACCGTGACCAACAGGAACTGTTGTGCAAAAGAACATTCTGGATTGTGTTTAGAGCTATCGAGAAACAATCGCCATTCTGCTGAACTATACGGGGTACAACTAAATTCGATGAAAAGACCCTGGATATTATGGCAGTGAACAAAGTCTTTCCTCCGAACAATAATCAGTCAAAATTAGGTCCCGATAGGGGAAATGCGACCCTTTTGCTGAGGAACTAAGCAAACTTTTTCCGTTTAGTCTGGAGTTTAACACATTAGTTTCCGAAATTAAAAAAGTTCGAATTTTTTATAAATTTTAAAAATGTTGCTTATTTATTTATTTTAAATTAAATTGCGCAAGATTCATATATTTTTAGACCTTATTGAATACCATACAATGGAAATTAGCTTTTGCACATATCATCATCAATTTTGGAAATATTTAAGATTTTTGCTAATTTTTCTTTACTATATATATATATATATATATATATATAATATATATTATAAATATTATATATATATATATATATATATATATAAATATATATATATTATATAATATTGTTAGATATTTTTTACTTTCTACTCGTTCTGTAATCATATCTGAGGAGAAGACTAGAAGGTCTTGAAATATAATGTTTTGACTTTTAATCTCACAGTATTTTTAAGTTGTGGACACTTTGTCTATATTCCTTACTTTTAATCTTTTATTATTTTATTTTATTTTTAAAACAGTGGTTTTATAATTATTGATTAATCATAGAGCGAGTTCGATAGTTCTCCTTTAATAATAATATATATATATAATATATATATATATATATATATATATATATATATATATATATATATTATATATATATATATATAGTTGTTTTGAGTGCGGACGTCTGTGTTTAGTTCTCCCTAGTTTTTTTTTTTTTTTTTAAAGTGCGTGTGTCTTTTTCAAGTTTTAATCATTTTAAGTTTTTGTCATTTTGTAGTTTAATTCTATTTTTGTGCCTAGTTTTTAGTATTTTAAAATTTGTGAAGTGTTTTTTTTTAGAATTAGTTTTAGTACGTTGAAAAAATTTTAGCCTACTGCAACTTTTGTTTTACTAGATCCAGTATCAAGATAATCTAATTATATTTTCATTTTTTTTTAAAACATTTATTTGACAGTTTTTTGTTTTTTCAATATTTTTATTTCTTACTCGTTTTATTTTATTATTTTTTTTTACTTTTTTGCTGCTTAGTTTGCTTATTTTTTTTAACACCCCGTTTTATCCCGTTTACTGTTTGTATATGTACGTTCGTGGGCTTGCGAGTGTACGTAAGTGTGTGTGTGTGAGTGTGGGTGAGTGTCTTATGTGCTCTTCGAATGACGAGAATGAAAGGGCGTGTGGGTGGGTGCAGGCGAGGCTCTCTATTGACTTTGCCAACGTCAATGGCCTTCGATCTAATCTGGCTTCTGTTGAACACCATCTCACTACCTCTCGTCCTAACCTATTGCTTCTGTCCGAGTGCCAGCTGGACAGGGATTCTTTCTCTAGCAATCTTAATGTCTCAAACTACAACTTTTTTCACAATTTCCGACTAAATGGTGGAGTCTGTGCCTATATTAACATTAACACTCCAGTGACACGTCTCGTAAATCTAGAATCTCCTAATTTCGACGTTTTATGGCTTAAAATCTGTCTTCCTACTACTACAATTATCTTGTGTTTCTGCTACTGCTCCCCTAATGGAACAGATTTTCCAGTTCATTTTCAATATCTTACTACTTCTCACGAGACTGTAACTTCTCATCCAAATGCTGAGGTCCTCTATTTAGGGGATTTCAACGTACATCACACTGAATGGTTGGGCTCCTCTCATACTGATACAGGTGGGAAGGAGGCCAAATCATTCAGCATTCTCAACGATCTGGAGCAGTTGATTAGGGAACCCACACACATTCCAGATCGTCCTAACCAATTCTTGAATACACTTGATTTATGCTTCACCACTACTCCTTCTAGATATAAATACACCATTTTCCCTCCTATTGGTAACTCTGACCATAATCTTATAGCTCTTAGTTATAATGCTTTCTCTCCAACAGCTCCACCATGCCCAAAACGTACTTTCTGGCACTTTAATCGGGCTAATTGGGGGGCAATGCGCCGCTTCTTTGCTACCTATCATTGAAGTGAATCTTGCTTTATCTCTGGGGATGCTTCTGTCTCTGCTGAAAAGGTAGGGGCAGTGATCCTTGATGGGATGGGCAGATTCATTTCATCTACAACTAAATATTTTTCTCCACAAAATCCATGGTTCGATGGCAACTGTTCTCTTGTCCTTCGGGAGAGAGACAATGCTTATCGTGCATGGAAAAACTCTCCTTCTCCTATCACTCTTGCTAATTTTCATTCCGCTCGGAATCGTTGCAGGGATGTTCTTCGACGGTCTAAGCGTGCTTTCATAAAAAGGAAGTGCGCTGACCTCCATGGTTCTCCTACTGATAAAAATTTCTGGCCTCTTGTCAAAAATATCTCTAATAACTTCTGTAAATCTGCCTTTCCTCCTCTTATTCGCTCTGATGGATCTATTGCAAATACTCCCTCTGAAAAGGCTAATCTCTTCGGCCTCCTTTTCTCATCTAATTCCACCCTGCTCGATTCTGACATCCCTCCTCCTACTCCTTCTCCTCTCAGGTGTCCCATGTCCCTGCCTGTAATTACTCATGATCAGGTGCATGGGATCCTGAAATCTATGAACGTCAGGAAGGCCAGTGGCCCGGATGGCATTCCCCCTCGTGTTCTGAGGGAGTGTGCTTCCGAGTTAGCGCCTGTCCTCGTTCAACTCTACTCTCTATGCCTTAATACTAATACTTTTCCTCATTGCTGGAAGCGTGCATTTGTTTAACCCATCCCGAAAATGGGTAGCCGCTCTGATAATTCTAACTATCGACCTATAGCTTTCACCTGTGTTCTGTCTAAAATTTTTGAAACTGTCCTCAACTCTCATTTCCTGGATCATTTAGAGTCTCATTCTCTTCTCTCTGATCACCAGTATGGCTTTCGTCGCTCGAGGTCAACTGGTGACATACTTTCCTATCTTACTGATCTATGGTCTTCTGCCCTTAGGGACTTCGGGGAGTCTTGTGTGGTGGCGCTTGACATATCCAAGGCTTTTGACCGGGTAAGTGCTACTCCAGGCTCCCTCCTTTGGGTTTCCTCCTTCCCTTTGCTTACTTTTGTCTAATTTTCTCTCAGATCGTTCCATTTCGGCACTTGTAGATGGAGCGACCTCTTCCTCCTTTTCTGTCAACTGTGGTGTTCCTCAGGGCTCTGTTTTATCTCCAACCTTATTCTTACTTTTCATTAACGATCTTCTCAACTGCACTTCTAACTCTGTTCACTCTTATGCTGATGACTCAACTCTTCATTCTTCTACTCATTTCAAATCTGCTCCCTCTTTGCCTCTAGAGTTGCTTCTCGTCTTCAACTTTCCAATTCTATCTTGCCGATCTGGATGGGATTTCCCGGTGGGGTCATAGCAACCTTGTGAAATTCAACTCTTTAAAAACTCAACTCTTCCAATCTCTTTCTCAAAAACACCTCCCAACTTTCCTATCCTCTTCGATGGCTCTCCCTCCTCACCTGTAAATAAACATAAATTCTTGGTCTTAACATAAACAATAAACTGTCTTGGAAACCTCATATCACAACGGTTGCTAAAGCGGCCTCTAAAAGCTGGGAGTTCTGTTCAGGTTGCGAGAATTTTTTTCTTCTGAACAGTTACTCCAAATATATAAGGGTCTTATTCGCCCTTGTATGGAGTACTGTTCTCACATTTGGGGGGGCTCCGGCTCCTCCTCTCTTCTGGATAGGGTTGAGTCTAAAGCTAAAGATTAATAAACTGTCTCCTACTTTCTAACTCTCTTGATCCACTATCTCTGCGACGTGACGTTGGCGCACTATCTCTTTCTATAGGTTCTACAATGGCAGGTGCTCGAGGGAATTGGCCTCTCGCATTCCTCCACCGTTGCGTCGTCCTCGTTGCACAAGGGGTGCCCTGCTTTCGCACCAGTTTTGTGTGGATGTAGGAAACCCCAGGCTGGCCCGTTGTGGTGCCTCCTTCTTTCCAGCCACCTCTGTTCTGTGGAACTCTCTACCATCATCTGTTTTTCCTCCTGTATTTAATCTTCCTCTCTTCAAGGCTTCCGTCTGTGCCCACCTGAGGGATGTGCGTTAGGCTGTGTTTGAAGTTTTTTTATTTTATGTGTGTTGCCCCCTCCTTGAAAAGGGCTATGCCCTGAGTGCGTTTCTGTAAAAAAAAAAAAAAAAAAAAAAAAAAAAAATATATATAATATATATATATATATATATATATATATATATATATATATATATATATATATATATATATATATATATAATAACAGGGAATAAGTTGAAAATCGAAAAATGGGCAAAATGAGTTAATTAGTGCACTGTGGTCATTTCCCAAGCTTTCTCCCAAGCTTTCTGTACACTGTGAAGAAGTCTCTAACTCAGACTCTAACACTTTTCGAGTTATTAATATGTGGGTTTCTTGGTATCTCGTAAAATAGTGCATGTTCTAGGTTAAATCAACTTATTATACTTCACAAAGGCATCAATCACGGGAACAAAGAGACAAGTCTAATTTTTTTTTTAAGTTTCATTCCTCAAATATCTTATTATCACTTAAGTAAACATAAGATCTTAATAGAAAAAAATTAACCATCAAATAAATAACGAAGAAAATACGTTTAGTATTATAAAAAGTATGGCGAATAATTAGGTAAATGTGATTAAATACCATAACCATAATTAGGTAAGTGTGATGAATAATTTGGTATGTTCTGGTGAGCAATCAGGTAACTATAAGAAAATCGTAAAAATGTTCAGCAAAATTAATAAAAGGGGGTAGGGTGGAACCTTATATATATATATATATATAATATATATATATATATAATAATATATATATATATATATATATATATATATATATATATATATATATATATATTAAAAAAAAAAATAATTTTTTTATTTTTTATATTTTTTATTTTTATTTTTTTATTTATTTTATTTTTGATGGGGGAGAGGGTGTTGGGGTCACCCCCGGGGCCTCACCCCTCCCTGCGACCTTATAACAAGAAGGATACCCTGGTGCTACACCCCAGGGTCATGGGTACCCTGGAACGGAGTTCCAGGGGGTTCCCTCTGGGGCCCTACCCGTGTCTTCCATATTCCTGCACAACTACTTAGGCGATAAGGTAATAAAGAGAAGGTCATTAATGAAAAAACAGAAAAAGTGTTGGAGATAAGACAGAACCTTGAGGGACACCACTATTAATAGATTTAAAGGAAGAACGGTGGCCGTTTACAACGGCTGCTATAGAACGACCGGAAAGGAAATTAGAGAAAAGATCACAGAGAGAAGGATAGATACCGAAAGAGGGAAGTTAGAAATCAAAGCTTTGTGCCAGACTCTGTTGGAGGCTTTCGATATGTCCAGCCCGACAGCAAAAGATTCACCGAAATGCCGAAGAGCGGAGGACCAAGAGTCAGAGAGAAGGGAAAGAAGATCAACAGAAGAGCGTTTCTTACGAAAGCCATATTGGCGATCTGAGATAAGATTAGAAGAATTGAGATGTTTCCAAATCTTCCTGTTAAGGATAGATTCGAAAACTTTATAAAGAACGGAGGTCAAAGAAATGGGACGATAGTTAGAGGGTTGAGAGGGGTGCCCCTTCTTCGGCACAGACTGAATGAGCGCAGGTTTCCAGCAAGAACGGAAGGTTGAAGTAGAGAGACAAAGAGGAAAAAGTTTACCGAGGCAGGGTGCAAGGCTCGGAAGCACAAATTTTGAGAACCACAGGAGGAATACCATCGGGACCAAACACCTTCTTAGTATTGAGCTCAGAGAGAGCAGATATCTTTAGAAGAAGTTCTAATTTTAGGCATAATTGAGTTAGAGGGGATTGAATCGTATAAGGTTGAGTTAGAGGCAAAGGTTTGAGCGAAGAGTTCAGCTTTAGAAATATATATATATATATATATATATATATATATATATATATATATATATATATATATATATATATATATATATATATATATATATGGGTAGGGAAGTATAGCTCCCGAGGTGATGAAATTAGCCCCATTGGGTATATTGGGTGCTAAGTGTATTCCTATCTCCATTCAGTACCCAATGATTCGCACGATTTCGAGCTCATCACCACTATCTTCTACTCGGAGTAGGATCTCCTTCACACAAAAAAAACACTGCCACAGACACATATTCTTCTAAAAAGAAAAATAATAATAATTATTATGGTGTCAACAAGAGTAGCCTCGGAGAAACTCCGAAAGGGCGGCTTCCAAAACTAGCCATTCGTCCACCCCTTTCCACATCATTGCTTGGGAGTTGGTGGCCTCCAGCGATGGGGTTGGCCCCACCAGGAATCTGCAGTCTGCTTTTCCTGATGTACGGTACTTTTTTTAATAAATTTTTGTAACATCGGCGGTCTTCAATTCAATTTCAACTTTGCTGAACATCATCTCTCTTCTTCTTGAACTCCCCGAAACACAGGTGATTGAGCGCTCTGACAGCAAATCCTACTCTATTTCTTCATACTGTCTCTATCCTTAATTTACAGAGAATGCGGTTGTTGTGCGTGTCTCTAATTTGGAGACTAAATTCATTTGTTCTGTTTATTTATCTCCTAATTCTACTGACTATCCTAAATTCTTCGATTATCTTAACTCCGAAATAGAGCACATTCTATCTTCTTCTCCTTTCTCTAAAATCATCCTATTAGGTGTTTTCAATGTTCACCGGTTTCTTCCTTCCAGCTCTCATGATACAGCCAGTGAACGTACCTTCCATTTCGCTATACAAAACGACCTTGAGCAGTTGGTGCAGCTTCTTACTCGTATCACATCGTCTTGGAGATGAACCCAACATTCTAGACCTTTTTCTAACTTCGAATCCTTCTCCTTACACTGTCAAACTCTATCCACCTATGGGTTTCTCCAGTAACCTTCTTATCTCTGTATCCTCCTCTGTTTTTTTCAGTCTTCGGCAAGAAAGACTCTCTACTAGTGCAAGGAAACGTTTTTGGAATTTCAGTGCCTGAAGAATACCTTGGTTTCACTCTGCTTGTTCTCGTGATATTCGCCGCAGGAATGCTGCCTTCAGGGACTACCGTCGTCTTCAAACTCCAGAAACTCAGGCAACTTATATTTCATCCCGGAATCCTGCAAAATCTATCCTACGTATGATTAAAAATTCTTTTCTCCTTAGAAAATGTAACAGTTTTTAGGGGTCTTCTTCATCAAGCCCTTTCTGGCATTTTGGCAAAAAATGTCAAATCTAACTTTGTTTCTTCCTCTTTCTCTACTCTGGTATCTTCAAACTGCCCAACTGCCGTTTTGCCTTCTTCGGAACTCTTCGCTCAAACCTTTGCCTCTAATTCAACCTTAGTCGATTTGGGAGCTATTACTCCTCCTTCAACTCCCTCCAACTTATTTATGTCGAAAATTGTAAATTCTTCTAAAAATATCATTTATATTCTCTCTAAACTTAGCGCTAAGAAGGCGTACAGTTCTGATGGTATCCCTCTGTGGTTCTCTAAACTTGTGCTTCCGAGCTTGCACCCTGCCTTGGTAAACTATTTCGTCTTTGTCTTTCTACTTCAACCTTCCCTTCTTGCTAGAAACGTGCGCTCATTCAGCCTGTACTGAAGAAGGGGGATACCCCTCTCAACCCTCTAACTATCGTCCTATTTCTTTAACCTCCTTTCTTTCTAAAGTTTTCGAATCTATCATTAACAGGAAAATTTGGAAACGTCTCAATTCTTCAAATCTTATCTCTGTTCGCCATTATGACTTTCGTAAGAAACGCTCTTCTGATGATCTTCTTTCCCTTCTCTCTGACTCTTAGTCTTCGGCATTTCGGTGAATCTTTTGCTGTAGCACTGGACAATACAAATTCCTTCGATAGGGTCTGGCACAAAGATTTGATTTCTAAACTTCCATCTTTCAGAATCTATCCTCCTCTCTTTATTTTTCTCTCTGATTTTCCTTCCAATCGTTCTATAGCTGCTGTTGTAGACGGCCACCGTTCATCCTTTTAATTCAATAATAGTGGTGTTTCTCAGGGTTGTTTCTGTCTCATCCTGAACACCTTTTCTACTTGTCATTAATGACCTTATCTTTATTACTTCATCACCTATCCATTCACGTGCTGATGACTTCACCCTTCATTATTAATTTCAGATTAAAAGACGCCCCTCCCAGAAGCAGTTAATTGACGCTAGAATGGTGACCTTGGATTAATTGTCCCTTAATCTTTCTCGTATTTCAAATTCGGGTAGAGAAAACATGGACGTTTTCAATCTCGCAAAAACTCAGTTCCTCCATCGCTCTGCTCAACACAACCTTCTATACAACTAGAGAATCTTTTTCAAAAACACGAACTCAAGTCTTCATCTGTCCTTAATATTCTCGGTGTTTCTTTCTCTCGTGATCTTTCTTGGAAGAATCACATTATTTCTCTTTCTAAACAGGTTTCTAAGAGGCTAAGAGTTATGAGGCGCCTTCGGGATTTCTTCACACCACCCCAGTTGCTTTCCCTTTATATGGTTGTTGTTCGCCCTTATATTGAGTACGTCTCACACATCTGGGATGGTTCCATTCATATAGCTCTCCTTGACAAGGTGGAGTCTAGAGCTTTTCGTCTCATAAACTCTCCCTCTCTCACAAATTCTTATCAATCTCTTTCTGTCTATCGAACTGTTGAGTCACTCTCTCTATAATTTCGTAATTACAATGGACACTGCTCTTCTGAACTCTCCCGTCACATACATCCTCCACTGAGAAGGGCTCGTGCAACACGCCTTTCTACACAGTCTCATTATTTCTCTATTCAACTCTCAGACTTCAGACTTAACATCTATGCACAACCTTACATATACTCTACTGACAAAGTCTGGAACACATTCCCTTTATCTGTTTCCCCAACTTCCTTTGACTTTCACACTTTCAAGCGCCGTGTATCGGAACATTTCGGCGTTTAAGGATTAGGTTCGGGTATTGCTCCAACTGGTGGAAATCAGTAGGACTCTGGTCTTTGGCCATCAAAGATATATATATATATATATATATATATATATATATATATATATATATATATATATATATATATATATATATATATATATATATATATATATATATATATATATATCCTTGGTGACCAGAGGCCTACCAATAACTACCAGAGTTGGGAAATTCTTCGGACTGGTCAAACTGAAAACCAACGTACCCCAATTTGAAAGTGTGTATGTTAATTAAAGGAAGTTGGGAAAAATGATAAATGGAATTAGTATCAGACTTTACAAGCGGAGCTCATGTAAAACTGAACATAGAGGTTAAGTCTACTGTCGGAGAATTTTAAAGAACAAGGATGAGACTGTGTAGAAAGGAGTGAGGTTAACTCACCAACGAAAAAAGATTCCGAGAAAGTTAGTAAGAGCAAAATGGGTGATAAGACGAAAATTCCTACATTCCACCTTTTCAAGGGATTGTGAACGAAATACATGAACGAATGACCATCTCTAAAGAACAAGCAACTGGAGTGAAGTGAATAAATTTCAAAATCCCGAGAAGAAGATGCTCAGAGAATGTTTAGGACAGATAAAGGTTTGAGTTGTGTTTTCGAAGATGTTATAGTTGGGTGGAATATAGGTCGAGTAGAAAGATGGACGAACTGGGTTTTGAGGTACTGAAAACAACTATGCTTTCTCTGCTCCATAATGAAGTTCAAGAACGATAAGGGGTTAGTTTCTCCAAGGGCTACCCTCCTAGCCATAATTAATTACCGTTAAATGGTATGGATTTCAAAATGAAAGGGTTAATGGGGGGTACAGTTATCGGCTTAGGAGTTGATTAGAAGTAATGAAGAGAAAAAGTCACAAATGAAAAAGATGAGAGAACAGTACTCTATACATGGTGGATAACACCCTATATATATATATATATATATATATATATATATATATATATATATATATATATATATATATATATATATATATATATATATATATATATATATATATATATTATCAATACGTCTATTTGAAAACAAGCTTCTATGATGTTTAATGGTCTGAGGCTCCTTCGAAATTTGTATACTTTTCACAGGTTTACACATCTGGGATGGTCCCACTCATGATTTTCTTGAAAAGATTGAGTCTAAGTCCTTTCGTCTTATCAGTTCTTTGGCTCACACTAATTCTCTCTAATCTCTTTGTCACGTCAAATTTCTGAGTTACTCTCCATACTTTCGCTCATAACATCTAGCACTCCTCTTTTGAACTCCCTAGTCTCATACCTCCTTCAATGAAACAGGCTATTGAGACACGTTTTTCTACATAGTCTTTTTTATTTTTCTGTCAAGGAAATTTCGACAGCAAGTGAGGAAGGTGGAATAAAGTTAGTAACTTTAACTCTTGTCAGGATACCTTTCAAATATGAACAATTTCAATTATATATATATATATATATATATATATATATATATATATATATATATATATATATATATATATATATATATATATATAATATATATATATATATATAAAATCTGACGAACAGATGATTATCGTGATTACATTAACTTCAGTGCGGTGCGCACTAGAGGCCACACCACGCACCGAGCCGCACCGTACTTTAATTTTCCTTTCACACCACACCGCATCTAGTGCGTCGGCCAACCCTAATATATATATATATATATATATATATATATATATATATATATATATATATATATATATATATATATATATATATATATATATATATACGATTGCCGGCTGAAAAATAACTCTTGTTCATGCGTTGCTAAGCAACGGAAACAGGTATAAACATGTTCAGACCTGCTTTCGGAAAATTGAAGCTTGTAGAATAGATCTGACATGCGAACGTTATAGTTATTTTATTTCATTTCTGTGCAGTGATAGAAAAATGAAAGCTAATAGTGATACTTTGTTGAAGCAACGTGCAGTGATTGAATTTTTGTATGCCGAAAGAGAACAGAATTTCTTCAAAACATCTTAATAGGACGTGGATCCACAACTACGATACAAAAGGAAAACGAACCTCTATGGAATTCAGACACCCAAGCTCATCAGAGTACGAAAGTTTAAGACTCAACCTTCGGCTGGTAAACTTATGCTGTCGGCATTCTGGGATGCTAGGAATATCTTCCGGGGGGTTTGACTGTAAACTCCGATCGTTATTGTGAAACTCTTCATCCATGGGCGAACAACACCTTTATAAAGAGCAAGCAACTGAGATGGCGTAAAAAAATCATGAAGACGCCTTAGATCTCTCATCTATGATTTCGACTGAGAAAAAAAAAATTTGTTGAATTTCACGAAAGACCTATATTTTTTTTTTTTTGGAACATGCTACCATATTAAAGAGGAAATTCATTCATCAATGGTTGGAGACATATTCTCCTGGCTGGCATACTCCAAGCACCTAAAGGAGGCATTTTGAAAGTTTTGTATTTTATTTCTACGAAATAAAAGTTCGGTCAGAGGAGTCCTTGGTTCGTAAATAATAAGACCTTTCACTAAATATAAAAGGACATATAAACACTGAGTGGCATAAAACTGTTGTTGAAGCTACAAGATTGTTCCAACAGGACGTGCCGGTAGACATCCAAATTAACCAGTTTTCTAAGAAAAACATGAGAAATAAAAGGTATTTTCAATAATTACAATGTGACATTTTCTGGTACGCATGATTTATTGCGTCGGGATAAGCATCATGACGAGGGGGTGCTGAAAGATTTGTGGCGTTTTGAACATGGGAAGATAAATGTCACATACCAATCAGTTCAGATTCAAAATGAGATCATTTCTTTATGTGATACTACTATAAAATAAGGCATCGTTAATGTGTGCAGTGATATTTTGTTTTTTTATTTATTATTTATTCATAATATAGCTTACTAGCAGATGAAACCGCTGATATTTCCGGAAAGGAATATAAATAGGGTTGTGGTACTTCGACATAGAGACTGATAAAATCAAAGATGAATTTATTTGCTTTCTGGAACTGGAAGCCCTTGACGCAAAAAAAGCCATTGTGAAAGCCGTTTACGATTTTGTCACGAGCCAAGAACAAGATCTAGAGAAATGCGTGAGCTTGGGTTTCGATGGCTGTTCTACCATGTCTGGCCCAAGCAATATTGCGGGAAAGTATAAAAAAGTATAGTTCTTTCATTGCTTTTCATGCAAACTTAATCTGGTCGTAAATGATTTGAACATACCTTTCCATTAAAGGAAATGCCGTCACAAAAAAGAGCTCTTCAAGTTATTCAGAGACTTGTAAGTAGTCATTCTTTATGGCCATACTCTGTGGTGTTAGAGCAAGTTCTGAATGCTCTACAATCCAAGACCTTGGATATCGTCAAAATCTCGCAGCATATTCAACGCATTGTGGAAATGGTTAGGCACCATCGTGAGGATGAAGACAAAATCACCGGGGAAGTGTTAAAAGAAGCTAATTAAATCGTCGAGCAACTGGTACTAGATCTAAATATACCACTGATTGATGGTATGCAGCAGCTCCACAGCAACCATCCAGCAACAAGTCACACGGTGTTCAGGAGAAGATCCTTAATAATTCCGTATCTGGATTCTATATAATCTCTTCTTTAGAATTACGGTTTTCTACCGAAAATACACCTGCCTTTGCATTGACATATTTACATCCTTTCCACTTGTTATTTGACAATCAATGAATTAAAGGAAAAGGCAGCTTTAATTTAAAGCTTTAACCATTTAGATGGCCTAGAAGCAGAACTGGAACTTTGGTACAAAATTTGGAAGGAAAAGAAACTGAAGTAGTGGAACACTAAAAGATCTTGTCGTCTCTCAATCTTTAAGTCTTTCGGCGACGAAAAAGGCTCTGCTGATATACTCGCCTAACCTTGCATCACCAGAAGGATCAAGACTTGGCTGCAAAGCAATATAGAAGGGGACAGGTTAAACTGGCTGGCTATGATGAGTGTACACAGAAAATTTCGTGTTTGAAAATTACGATTACTTTATTCAAACAGCAGTTGATAAATTTGCATGAACAAGAAAATTACTTTTTTTAATAATATCAATTGCACTGGTCTGCGTTTGAAATTTTTTTTAAGAGGCTTTTAAAAAAGCATTAATAAAATAGCATTTTATTTACATATCCGAATATTTCACATTCAATTGCGGTGAGGGGATGAATGTTGTTTAGTTGTGACTTGTGGTAGTCAACACCCCACGTTTGTGGGAAAAGTTGAGAGTATATATATATATATATATATATATATATATATATATATATATATATATATATATATATATATATATATATATATATATATATATATATATATATATATATATATATATATATATATTCATCCCGGAATCGTGCAAAATCTATTCTTCGAGATACTAAAAACTCTTTTCTCCGTAGAAAATGCAATAATCTTTCTGGCTCCTCTTCCTCTCGCCCTTTCTGGCATTTTGCAAAAAATGTCAACTCTAACTTTGCTTCTTCCTCTTTCCCTCCTCTAGTATCTTCTGACGGTACAACTGCCGTTTTGCCTTCCTCTAAAGCTGAACTCTTTGCTCAAACTTTTGCCTTAAATTCAACCTTAGACGATTCCGGAGCTGTTCCTACTCCTTCAACCCCCTCTAACTCATATATGCCTAAAATTGTAATTTCTTCTAAAGACGTCACTTCTGCTCTCTCTGAGCTTAACACTAAGAAGGCGTACGGTCCTGATGGTATCCTTCCTGTGGTTCTCAAAACTTGTGTTTCCGAGCTTGCACCCTGCCTTGGTAAACTATTTCGTTTATGTCTTTCTACTTCAACCTTCCCTTCTTGCTGGAAACGTGCGCTCATTCAACCTGTGCCGAAGAAGGGGGACCCCTCTCAACCCTCTAACTATCGTTCTATTTCTTTAACCTCCGTTCTTTCTAAAGTTTTCGAATCTATTCTTAACAGGAAAGATTTAGAAACATCTCAATTCTTCTAATCTTATCTCAGATCGCCAGTATGGCTTTCGTAAGAAACGCTCTTCTGGTGATCTTCTTTCCCTTCTCTCTGACTCTTGGTCCTCCGCTCTTTGGCATTTCGGTGAATCTTTTGCTGTGGTGCTGGACATATCGAAAGCTTTCGATAGAGTCTGGCACAAAACTTTGATTTCCAAACTTCCCTCTTTCGGAATCTATCCTTCTCTCTGTGACCTTCTCTCTGATTTCCTTTCTGGTCGTTCTATAGCAGCTGTTGTAGACGGTCACCGTTCATCCTATAAATCTATTAATAGTGGTGTTCCTCAAGGATCTGTTCCTATCTCCAGCACTTTTTCTGCTTTTCATTAATGACCTTCTCTCTATTACTTCTTCTCCTATCCACTCCTATGCTGATGACTCCACCCTTCATTACTCTTTTCATTTTGAAAGGCGCCCATCCCAGCAACAGTTAATAGAGGCAAGGAGGGTGGCCTTGGAGCAACTAACCTCTGATCTATCTCTCATTTCAAATTGGGGCAAAGAAAACATGGTCGTTTTCAATGCCTCAAAAACTCAATTTCTCCATCTCTCTACTCGACACAATCTTCCACACAACTACGATATCTTCTTCGAAAACACGCAACTCAAACCTTCACCTCACCTTAATATTCTAGGTGTTTCTTTTTCTCGTGATCTTTCTTGGAAAGATCACATTACCTCTCTTTCTAAACAAGCTTCTATGAGGTTGGGTGTTCTGAGGCGCCTTCAGTATTTCTTCACACCACCCCAGTTGCTTGCTCTGTATAGGGATGTTGTTCGCCCCTGTATGGAGTATGCGTCACACATCTGGGGTGGTTCCACTCACATAGCTCTCCTGGAAAAGGTGGAGTCTAGAGCTTTTCACCTTATCAACTCTCCTGCTCTCACTAATTCTCTCCAATCTCTTTCTGCCCGTCGAAATGTTGCGTCACTCTCTCTTATACTATCGCTATTACAATGGACATTGCTCTTCTGAACTCTCTCGTCGCATAACCTCCTCCATTAAGAAGGGTTCGTGCGACTCGTCTTTCTACACAGTCTCATCCTTTCTCTGTCCAACTCTCTGACCCCAGACTTAACCACTATGCTCAATCTTACATGTACTCTACTGGTAAAGTCTGGAACACACTTCCTTCATCTATTTTCCCAACTTCCTACGACTTAGGCACCTTCAAACACCGTGTATCAGGTCATGTCGGCCTTTAATTTGACCATGTTCCCGACTTTCCCCCTAACTCTGGTGGAACATTGGTAGGCCTCTGGCCTTTGCCCAGCAGAGGTGAAATAAAATATATATATATATATATATATATATATATATATATATATATATATATATATATATATATATATATATATATATATATATCACTTTGCTTAGTGCACATGTCTATGGTTATTCTATCGACTTGTATGTCTGTATACCTTTGGAATGGTTATGTAATTTCCGTAAATGTACGCTAATACCGTATTTGCTATATGGAATGTTTATTCATAAAATTATTTTTGTTTTTATTAGCACATATTGATTGAAAATTTTATGTCTTTCTCGTTAATTTCATTTATAATTCGAAAAAATAAGAAACATCGAAAGTATCCGAATACAACTTCCAATATTAAACCAGTAGCTCATGGACCAGGAATTCCAATTGTATTTCCGCCTCAAAATATGGGAACATACTCATTGTCTGATGCCAATGAACATGGAAGGTCAACCTGTGGATGACATCAATGCATATTAACCTATGGGTGAGATAAATCAACCTAACCCTTAAGCCAAGCGGAGTTGAACGATTTAACATGAGATGTTTGTTTGTCCAAAGAATCAGCGCAGTTGCTCGGGTCACAACTTCGTGAAAAGAATTTATTAGCTCCTGGAACTACATTTTTATGGTTCCGCAATAGTGACGAAGAAATGCGACAATATGCTTCCTATGTCTGCAGGATAGCAGAGCAGACAAACATCACCATGTACAACGAGACTGGCCAGTAAGGTCATGTTTGGAATCCGGTTCCCACAACGTTGTGTATCACGCTCAAGTGGATAGCCGGAAGGTTCTTCTTTCATCGCTGCATATCAAGCTTGAAATTATGGAAACTTTTGTCAAAGCAGTGAATGTAGAGGGTACAGCTTTCGCTTTCCAGAAGAAAAATTTCCACGCGTAAGCGGGACAAAACTGAGAGCAGGTTGTTTTGATAGTATTCAGATCAAGGAACTTATGAAAGATCCAACATTCAACGAAAGTATGGAAAGAAATGAGAGATGCCTGGCTCTCATTCAAATCAATTGTGAAGAATTTTCTGGGCAGCCACCAAAGTCCAGAATGTGAATATATTGTGAAAGAACTCTTGTAGAACTTCCCAGCTCTTGGTGCGAGCATGTGCATAAAGTAGCATTTTCTCCACTCATTTACAGTACTTTCCAGAAAACTGTGGTGACTTAACGAGGAACAAAGAGAATGGCTCCATCAGGATATTTGTGTAACGTAAGAGAGGTACCAAGGCAGATGGGATGTCAGCATGCTTGCGGATTACTGCTGATGCCTCAAGAGACATTCCAGAAACGAAAAATACACCAAAATCCTTGCGAAAATCATTTATTCCGCATAACTATTTCCTTTTGTCTTCTTCTTCTTTACTTTCACCATATTATAAGTATTATACTTATACTATGCTTTCACATTAATTATGATTGTCCATATATTTTTATATGTATTTTGAACATTTTCGGATTAGGAAAAGCTAATACTTGGTAATAAAAATGTTTTAACTATAGTTCATAGTTATTTTCCCTAAAAATTTAAATATCACAAAAACTTGACCTGATAGAGGAAAATAAAGTAAATTTTCCGCATACAAAACACATATCAGAACCATTGATATACCTTAGACCCCAAAATGTTGCAGATCAGTGTTATTTTCAGTAAATTTTTCATCACTTCATATTGTATTTGATATTCTATAGGTACTATTGATAAAATAAAAGTAATTAAATATTAATTATTTCCTTATCCATACAAATGTTTCTAGTTTAATATGTATGCTCCTTTCCTTGCAAGTTCTATAAAATTTTAAACTGGCGACGCTCTCTCTCACACACACACACACACACTCACATGCACATACACACGAACACACATACGCACACGCACATATATATATATATATATATATATATATATATATATATATATATATATATATATATATATATATATATATATATATATATATATATATATATATATATGATGTGTGTAAGACTGTAAATATTGATTACTGAAGTTAGTAATTCAGACGGGGAAATCCCGGGATAAACAAAATTTCCTGGGAAAAATCTCATAGCCAAAATCAATCGGGATCTCGAGAAACAATCCATACAAACGAGTGTCAACACTTGTTCGAAATTTTTTGTCAAAATCGAAGTCTTGCTCACCAAATTGATGAGGAGTTGCCTTACGCCCATTCTATTCAAGTAAATCGTACATTTTGCAGTCCATACGCAGCTATGAAAATTGTTTTTCAATTATATATATATATATATATATATATATATATATATATATATATATATATATATATATATATATATATATATATATATATATATATATATATATATATCACGATAAGAGATTACGTGTAGAATTGCGCAGTATGGAAAGGCTGTGGGAGCCTCGTACCCATCATAAGTGATCAACAAATGAACATGTCAGTTAAAAGGATGATATATTGGAGCATCTTGCTGCCCCTACTGTTGTACGGAGCAGAGACTTGGAGCACTGCAGGGAGAAAGGAGGAGAGGATACAAGCAGTGGAGATGAAGGTGCTGAGAGCTATGATGGGGGAAACCAGAAGAGACAGAAAAAGAAATAATAGGGTGATAGAGAGTGCTGGTGTGAGGTCCGCCACACATACGGTGGATGCCGCTTGGCTGAGATGGTTGGGACATCTGGAAAGGATGCACATAAATAAGGTGGGAAAGAGGAGATGAGGGTGAATGCCTGAGGTAGTCAGGCCGAGAGAGAAACTGGAGATTCAGTGGAGGATTCTCTGAGAAGACATGGGCTCCCTTCGATGCAGAAACCGATGGATGAACGTGTGTCGCAGAAGAAAATTCGATGGAACAAGATTCTGGCCCAAATGACAGGCTGAAAAAGGGCTTCCTTGGAGAGATATATATATATATATATATATATATATATATATATATATATATATATATATATATATATATATATATATATATATATATATATATATATATATATATATATACAGAGATGGGCATCGTTACATGAAATTGGGTAGCGTTACCGTTACTCGTTACTTGAGAGAAAAGGTGTAGCGTTACCGTTACATCGTTACATTTTAAAATTTTTTGAAGCGTTACCGTTACTCGTTACATGTAACGCCGTTACATGTAACGCGTTACTTTTGGTCAGTTTCGGGCTTAATTATTAGTTTACAGTTTTCGTACATGATCATATGTATACATATTTACTGCTGACGATTAAATCATTTTATTAACTAACAGTTTTTAAACTTTTATTCAAAAAGTGCAATTTATATTACTATCATTGACCAAATAATAAAAATATAGTTTTTAAAATTGTTATATATATTTTAAGTTTCATTATATAAGTTTAGAGCAATAAATGATATACATTTATTTAATTTAGTGATGCAATATTATCCATATTTGAAATTTTTTATAATTTATTTTTTTAATAAACGTAGAAGATTATCTGAATTGTGCTTCACTTTGAACCCTAGTTAGCAGATCTTCTTTCAACATTGTTTAATTTTATTGGACGGTATGCAAAGTATTAAGAGTAGATATTATTAATATTAATAATGATAATGGAAATAATAATAAAAATTGACAGTAATAATGTATTGTAAAGTTAGGTAATTATAATAATAATAATAATAATAATAATAATAATAATAATAATAATAATAATAATAATAATAATAATAATAATAATAGTAATAATTAAGATCTATTTAAACATAGTTAATCACTTAATAATAAATGATAATAATTTTCAGTAACCATATTGAGCATAAATAAAATTAAAAAAGAAAGCCATAAGGATTTTATTTATAGTAAATAATATATATATATATATATATAATATATATATATATATATATATATATATATATATATATATATATATATATATATAATAAATAAACCATGTTTTTTTTAAAAAAAAAAAAACCAATGGTTTTTTTAAAAAAAAAAAAAACAATAAAAACCAGTTTTTTTTTTGGTTAATTTGGTTTTTTACCTTTTTTTATTACAATAATGAATCAATAGGTGAAATGACTAATGAATAATGAAAAATGCAATATATTTTTTTATTTAGAACAGTAACAAAATGATTGAAATGAAGCAAAAATTAAATTTGAACTTTTAAAAAATAATGTAAATTAATAGACTTATGAAGCTGTGTATATATATATATATATATATATATATATATATATATATATATATATATATATATATATATATATATATATATATTATCGTCCTATTTCTTTAACCTCCGTTCTTTCTAAAGTTTTCGAATCTATCCTTAACAGGAAGATTTGGAAACATCTCAATTCTTCTAATTTTATCTCTGATCGCCAGTATGGCTTTCGTAAGAAACGCTATACTGGTGATCTTCTTTCCCTTCTCTCTGACCCTCCGCTCTTCGGCATTTCGGTGAATCATTTGAAGTGGCGCTGGACATATCGAAGGCTTTCGATAGAGTCTGGCACAAAGCTTTGATTTCCACACTTCCCTCTTTCGGAATCTATCCTTCTCTCTGTGGCCTTCTCTCTGATTTCCTTTCTGGTCGTTCTATAGCAGCTGTTGTAGACGGCCACCGTTCATCCTATAAATCTATTAATAGTGGTGTTCCCCAAGGATCTGTCCTATCCCCAACACTTTTTCTGCTTTTCATTAATGATCTTCTCTCTATCACTTCATCTCCTATCCACTCCTATGCTGATGACTCCACCATTCATTACTCTTTTCATTTTGAAAGATGCCCCTCCCAAGAACAGTTAATAGAGGGAAGGAGGTTGGCCTTGGAGCAAGTAACCTCTGATCTATCTCATTTCAAATTGGGGCAGAGAAAACATGGTCGTTTTCAATGCCTCAAAAATTCAATTCTTCCATCTCTCTACTCAACACAATCTTCCACACAACTACGATATCTTCTTCGAAAACACGCAACGCAAACCTTCATCTCTCCTTAATATTCTAGGTGTTTCTTTTTCTCGTGATCTTTCTTGGAAAGATCACATTACATCTCTTTCTAAACAAGCTTCTAAGAGGTTGGGTGTTCTGAGGCGCCTTCAGTATTTCTTCACACCACCCCAGTTGCTTGCTCTGTATAGGGGTGTTGTTCGCCTCTGTATGGAGCATGCGTCACACATCTGGGGTGGTTCCACTCATACAGCTCTCCTGGAAAAGGTGGAGTCTAGAGCTTTTCGCCTTATCAACTCTCCTGCTCTCACTAATTCTCTCCAATCTCTTTCTGCCGTCGAAATGTTGCGTCACTCTCTCTATACTATCGCTATTACAATGGACACTGCTCTTCTGAACTCTCTCGTCGCATACCTCCTCCATTGAAAAGGGCTCGTGCGACTCGTCTTTCTACACAGTCTCATCCTTTCTCTGTCGAACTCTCCGACCCCAGACTTAACCTTTATGCTCACTCTTACATGTACTCTACTGGTAATGTCTGGAACACGCTTCCTTCATCTATTTTCCCAACTTCCTATGACTTAAGCACCTTCAAACGCTGTGCATCAGGTCATGTTGGCCTTTGATTTGACCATGTTCCCGACTTTCCCCCTAACTCTGGTGGAACATTAGTAGGCCGATGACCTTTGCCCACCAGAGGTGAAATAAAAAAAAGAATATATATATATATATATATATATATATATATATATATATATATATATATATATATATATATATATATATATATATATATATATATATATATATATATATATATATATATATATATATAATCATCTTCCCCCAGGGAAGGACTTTTGTCCTGTCAGTGGGATCTTTCGAGGAAGATCCTTGGGTTTCAAGGGCCCAAGGAGAGATACCGCTGGCTGGGCCAGACCTATCTCGGATGCCGGAGATTATTCCCATCAGTGGCAAGAGCACTCCACTGATGTACTCGCTTAATGACTGAGTCATTCGGAGCTAAGCGCAAGGAGAAAAAGCTCACATTTCCCGCTCCGGCCAGGCCTCGAACCCGGGACTTCTCGCTTACTATGACGAGTGCTCGATCGACTGAGCCACTAATATATATATATATATATATATATATATATATATATATATATATATATATATATATATATATATATATATATATATATATATCGTATTTATATAGCTTGTATATAAATAATAATAAAAAAAAAAAATTTGGTTTAAACCAAAAAAACCATGGTTTTTTTCAGTTGGTTTAAACCAAAAAAAAACCAATTGGTTTAAACCATCTGGTTAAAACCATGCAACCCCGATATATATATATATATATATATATATATAATATATATATATATATATATATATATATATATATATATATATATATATATATTTTTTACAGAACGCCACCACTCACGGGCAGAGCCCTTTTCAAGGAGGGGGCACACACACATGCACAAAGCTCATTCAAACACACACACACACATACCTAACACACAGCCCTCAGGTGGGCGCAGACGGAAGCCTTGAAGAGTGGAAGATTAAATACAGGAGGAAAAATAAATGATGGTAGAGAGTTCCACAGAATAGATGTGGCTGGAAAGAAGGAGGTACCACAACGGGCTAGCCTGGGATTTCCTACGTCCACACAAAATTGGTGCGAAAGCAGGGCACCCCTTGTGCAACGAGGACGACGCAACGGTGGAGGAATGCGAGAGGCCAATTCCCTCGAGCACCTGCCATTGTAGTACCTGTAGAAAAGAGATAGTGCGCCAACGTCACGTCGCAGAGACAGAGGGTCAAGTGAGTTTGAAAGTAGGGGACAGTTTATTAATCTCTTAGCTTTTGACTCAACCCTATCCAGAAGAGAGGAGGAGCCGGAGCCCCCCCAAATGTGAGAACAGCACTCCATATAAGGACGAATAAGACCCTTATATATTTGGAGTAACTGCTCAGAAGAAAAAAATTCTCTCAATCTGAACAGGACTCCCAGCTTCTTAGAGGCCGCTTTAGCAACCATTGTAATATGTGGTTTCCAAGACAGTTTGTTGTTTATGTTTGGACCAAGAATGTTAATGTTATTTATAGGTGAGACGGGAGAGCCATCGAAGAGGATAGGAAAGTTAGGTGTTTTTGAGAGGGAGATGTGAAGAAGTTGAGTTTTTAAAGAGTTGAATTTTACAAGGTTGCTATGACCCCACCGGGAAATCCCATCCAGATCGGCAAGAATGGAATCGGAAAGTTGAAGACGAGAAGCAAGTCTAGAAGCAAAAGAGGGAGCAGATTTGAAATGAGTAGAAGAATGCAGAGTTGAATCATCAGCATAAGAGTGAACACAGCTAGAAGTGCAGTGGAGAAGATCGTTAATGAAAAGTAAGAATAAGGTTGGAGATAAAACAGAACCCTGAGGAACACCACAGTTGACAGAAAAGGAAGAAGAGGTCGCTCCATCTACAACTGCCGAAATACAACGATCTGAGAGAAAACTAGACAATAGTAAGCAAAGAGAAGGAGGAAACCCAAAGGAGGGGAGCTTGGAGAGCAGTGACGCATGCCACACCCGGTCAAAAGCCTTGGATATGTCAAGCGCCACCACACAAGACTCCCCAAAGTCCCTAAGGGCAGACCATAGATCAGTAAGATAGGAAAGTATGTCACCAGTTGACCTCGAGCGTCGAAAGCCATACTGGTGATCAGAAAGAAGAGAATGAGACTCCAAATGATCCAGGAAATGAGAGTTGAGAAGAGTTTCAAAATTTTTAGATAGAACATATATATATATATATATATATATATATATATATATATATATATATATATATATATATATATATATATATATATATATATATATATATATATATATATATATATATATATATATATATATATATATATATATATATATATATATATATATATAGGGATGGAGCGATACCAAAATTTTTACCGATACCGATACCGATACCTAAAAATTACCAGATACCGATACCGATACCGATACCGGTATCGGTATCGGAAAATATGCCGATACTACTACCGATACCGATACCGATACTTTACTCTTATCCAAAAATTTTGCCGATACCGATACGATACTGAAAAGTCGATCGATACCGATACCGATACCGGTATCGGAAAATATGCCGATACTTGCCGATACCGATACCGATACCGATACCGATACTTCACTCCATCCCTAATATATATATATATATATTTAAAAATCTTGAAAAATTAAAATTCGTTTCCATAAAAATAAACAAAAATATCAACACAGTGGAGTTTCGTGTGTAGGATGTAACGAGTAACGAGTAACGGAAAAACCCGTTATAATTTGTAAAAATGGGGTAGCGTTACCGTTACATCGTTACATTTTAAAACCCTTTGAAGCGTTACCGTTACTCGTTACATTTGTAACGCCCGTTACGTAACGCCGTTACATGTAACGCGTTACTGCCCACCTCTGTATATATATATATATATATATATATATATATATATATATATATATATATATATATATATATATATATATATATATATATATATATATATATATATATATATATATATATATATATATATATATATATATATATATATATATATATATATATATATATATATATATATATATATATATATATATATATATATATATATATATATATATATATATATATATATATATATATATATATATATATATATATATATATATATATATATATATATATATATATATATATATATATATATATATATATATATATATATATATATATATATATATATATATATATATATATATATATATATTATTTAATACTTTACCGGAACATTTGTACAAACTAAGAAAGATTTCTCAAGGTAATCATTTAATTCTGCCAATGAAGAAATTAGTTTCGTTGAGTCTTGACTAACGGCTTTTATGTAGAAACAAAAACGTGAAAAAAAATCTTTGGCTGCTAAATCTGCCTCATTGTTTTTATATTCTAAAGAACCACCAGGAAATCTAAAATAAAAATTAAATACAATAAAAGATATGAAAGTAACAAATTTAAATAAAATAAATTAAATCACAATAGTTTTTGACTCTGAAAGAAAATTTGGATTTTAAAAGTGTCTAAGTAATGGTTAATGAAATCTTCGAGAAGTAATAAAAGATTCTCAATTATATATTAAAAAATTGCCCACAATATTTGATTTGTCTCTTTCTTCAATTTTTTTTCTATGGCTTTGCAAATATAAAACTCTTAAAATCAATTCCCTTAAATTCCTTCCTTCTATGTTCAATTTTTCTTTCAATGGATATTGTGAATATGCATAAAAATAATATAATAAAAGTAATTTCTTATCAAATTATATATATATATATATATATATATATATATATATATATATATATATATATATATATATATATATATATATATATATATATATATATATATATATATATATATATATATATATAGTAGGAGGGTACTTTTGCAGACAGTGCCAGTCCCATCTGAGGGGAAATTGGCAAGCTCATTCGTGAGCATATTTTGAGTGAGTTGAAATTGAAGGGGAAAAGGAGGACCTCGCCCTCCTGAAGGAAAAGAGGGGCCCATCCCCTCCTCACTCTTTCCTGAGGTAGTT
The DNA here is from genome assembly GCA_009176605.1 of Armadillidium nasatum. Taxonomy (NCBI): domain Eukaryota; kingdom Metazoa; phylum Arthropoda; class Malacostraca; order Isopoda; family Armadillidiidae; genus Armadillidium; species Armadillidium nasatum. The sequence goes on from SEYY01012622.1 coordinate 26,080, forward strand.
TAATCCGCTTAATCCGGATAATCCCCTTAATTCGTGATTTTGACACCTAAATAATTATGCTGATCTCTTTAACCCTTTAAGCCCCAAACTTTTTCCCTTTGTACGTGCCAACCCTCTTTTTAGCTCTCATAGCCCTCTGGTCCCAGAGCCAAGGTCTAACTCATGTTCTTTACGGAGTGCCTGTTTTAGCTTTTTCTAGCAATTTTTAGCAACTTCTAGCCCGAAACAGCTTTGATAGACCATGCCAACATAGTACGAGGGGACTACCAGCTGGCAGTGAGGGTAAGGCTACCCATGTGAGGGCCATCGGTGATGACGTCACAAGTGTTTGCGCATGTGTACAATCACACACATGTACACGTACACTCCTTACCTTGTGACGTCATGTTCCTGGGTTATCATGAAACTATGACATCTGTACGCCATCTTGAATTTCAGATCGCGTGGTTTTCATCCCCGTAGATTTTCCTTTGACCATGTAGTCTCCGACAACTCATTGGTTAGACGAAGCCAACTTGGTACGAGGGGAGTGCAAGCGATAGCTGGCACTGAGGCCACTCTTGTAAGGCTATCGGTGGGGACGTCACCTGCATGTGTGCATTCGCGCACATATAATTTTCCTTCACGACGTCATCATCACGTGATTTTGAATCCAAAGGAGCCGGAGTTAAAAAAAATCAAAATCCGTATGATCCTCGGGTACATATTCGCGAAGGATGCCCATCCTGGAGCGTTCAGCACGGGCGGTGCAGCGAAGAAAAAGGCGGGTGCTATCGCTATCGCACGTCACGCTACCTAGCGAATACGGAATAATGCAACGCGAGGACGCATGCGCAAACATTGATGACGTCATCATCACGTGGTTTTATTTTTTAGTGAAATCTGAGAACACTATGACGTCATATATTTCCTTTATTAATTTGTATGCTAAAAATATATATTCAATAAATGTTATCATATACTTATTCATTAATTATTTTGTTTACGAGTTGCCAGATTTCAATTTTACTTTTAATTTTCCCTTATTTATTATTCATAATGATACAGAGATGCCATATACCTCTTTTTACATTACATTAATTTGTTTTCGTATTATTATAATTATGTGACGTCACATATTTTATTTATTAATTTGTATTTTTGTAAATATAATCATATGCTTTTTTATCTGTGACATCATACATCTTCTTCAAACGCATTGCTTTCAAGCCCTGACATGAATTTTTTTTCCATAAATAATTTTTTCCTAAATTTATATGAATATTTTATACCTTTAGACAGTAAAACACTTAAACATGAATGGGGATTGGAGTACATACACACACACATATATATATATATATATATATATATATATATATATATATATATATATATATATATATATATATATATATATATATATATATATATATATATATGTACAAACATCCTTGTTCAGCTTATATAAAACATAAGACATCAAAAATTCATAAACCAAACAGGGAAAGTAAAAACACACGATTTATTTTATTTTATTTATTACGTAATTACTAACAATATAATTATTCACATAGAAAATTTTAATATTAAATATATTTATAATCTTATCAAAAAATACATTATTTAAAATTTTTTTTACATAAAATAAATACAAAATAATCAACACAAAGTTAGAGTTTGGTGGTAGTACAGAAAACTCAATGTCCTTACATTATGAATATTATTATATTTAATAAAAAAGCAAGTTTCATAAATTCCAAATTTAGTGATCAATAAAATCAACATCATTAGTTTTATTTTTATAAATGGAGATCTAACAATTCGAGGCGAAGTATTGAAGATAAATGTTGAATCTGTTTCCCATTTCACTGAGGCAAGATCATCACAGGCAAACACGCTTAAAAAATGGAAATGACGAAGTTGACACTTAAGCCGTCATCTTTGAGTCAAAATTTCCGCTTATCTTCAAGTCCCGCGCAAACAGCCGAAAAACACCGTTCTTTGAGGCAATTTCGCGGGCGCCAAATGGCTTTTGGCGCGAAAAGTAATAATAATAATCTTCAAGCTAAGCCGAATCTTTAAGATTGGTGAAGACATGACTAAGAAACATAGTTTAACTACATTATAGTTTTAAAGTCTATGCTAAGAAACATCTTAGCAAATCACGTGACTTTTGTAAACAAAATTCATTGCTGCGTGTTATTTTTATGGAAGATTATTTTGATTATTATAACATTGATGTCTTTTGTTTCGTAAAAATTGGGAACATTTTATGTTCTTGATTTTTCTCTTTATTCTTTCTTCCCCCTCCCCCCTTATTTCCTTATTTTAATTTTATAAATTAAAGTATATTTGAATATTTGACGAACTGAAGGCCTACCGTGACAATGACATTTTTTAAAAGAAAAGCGTGTTTATATATATATATATATATATATATATATATATATATATATATATATATATATATATATATATATATATATATATATATATATATATATATATATATATATATATATATATATATATATATTTAATAAAAATGCTTTGCTTTTAAGAAATGTCATTTTCCACGGTAGGCCCTCTGTGTATCAAATATTCAAAAATATTTTAATTTATATATATTAAATTAAAATAACCAATGATAATCATACTCCAGTATCTTTAAAATCAATTTTATTATGAAAAAGTAGTAAATCCATATATGGGCCTTCAAAGGCAGGGTAATTTTATTCTTTCATTGTGACACACACACACACACACACACACACACACACACACACACACACACAGACATAGGTAAAATATTCAAATATTTAATATATTAATTTATAAATATTAAACTAAAACAACAAATGATCATCATATTCTAGCATCTTTAAAATCAATTTTATTATTAAAAAGTAGTAAATCAAATATGAATCAAAGCAGGGTAATTTTATATTATATATATATATATATATATATATATATATATATATATATATATATATATATATATATATATATATATATATATATATATATATATATATATATATATATATATATATATATATATATATATATATATATATATATATATATATATATATATATAATATATATATATATATATATATATATATATATATATATATATATATATATTATTTTATGTCTCTTCTTGTGAGCAAAGGCCGGAGGCCTACCAAATTCCATCAGAGTTGGGGAACATTCGGGATCTGATCGCTAATGGCTAATGGCCGACGTGACCCGATACACGGCGTTTAAAAGTGTGCAAGCCAAAGGAAGTTGGGAAAACAGATAATGGGAGTGTGTTCCAGACTTTACCAGTAGAGTACTTGTAAGAGTGAGCATAGCGGTTAAGTCTAGGGTCTGAGAATTGGATAGAGAAAGGATGAGCTGTGTAGAAAGACGTGTCGCACAAACCCTTCTCAATGGAGTAGGTATATATATATATATATATATATATATATATATATATATATATATATATATATATATATATATATATATATATATATATATATATATATATATATAGCCTGTGATATGAAAGACACTAACATCTTCCAAATTCATAAACAAGTCTTTTAAAAGAATATGCTATAACCGCTTTGCATCAGTGATATGTGCGCTGAAGTACTATTTATGCTTTCTAAGATTCTGTAGCGTTTTGATACCTCTTTTTCCTGGAAGTTAAAATTTTTTCATCAGAAAAATCGCAAGATCATCCAACCACCTTGACGAATAAAAGAAAATGAAAAAATGTAAACAAAGAACAGCTGATTCAGAGAAGACAAGTCTTTTAAAAGAATATGCTATAACCGCTTTGCATCAGTGATATGTGCGCTGAAGTACTATTTATGCTTTCTAAGATTCTGTAGCGTTTTGATACCTCTTTTTCCTGGAAGTTAAAATTTTTTCATCAGAAAAATCGCAAGATTATCCAACCACCTTGACGAATAAAAGAAAATGAAAAAATGTAAACAAAGAACAGCTGATTCAGAGAAGACGGCTTGAAGATTTTTGAAAATCCCGTTCTTTGAGTCCAACTTCAAGATTGCCAGGAAAGGCACTCAAAGCCACCCAAAGCAGGCTACAGCCAGTCTACAGCCACTGGCTTGGCTTGAAGATGCGTTGCCTCAAAGATGACGGCTTTATGCTTCCGTAATTGGAAAATTGAGAATCTCTGAGACGCGATCTTGGAGAGGTAAAAACCCCTTCTGCAAAGATAGTGTGTACTAGAAAGGTAAGGGACTCACCCTCTAGTACACATTTGTCAGGGTTCACCATGATACCAATTCTTGTAATCTGGCAAAGACAGCTCAAATATGTACTTTATGAAGCTCAGGAGAGGGAATAGTGATAAGCAGATCGTTATGATGAGTCCAACAAAAAGAAGGTCCACGGATAACAGAATCCATGAACCTCTGAAAAATCTGAGCGGCGTTGCGGAATTCATAAGGAAGAAACTCGAACAGAAAACAGTTATTTTTGGAATTTCCTAAGGTGTGACGGGAATTTGGTGGTAAGAGCGCACCAAAACAAACTTCGAAAAAGCAGAGAAGCTATCAAGGTGAGACGTAAAGTTCTGAATTTGTAGCAGGTGGTACCTATCGGACACAATCGCCGCATTCAAGGCACGATAATCCCCACACGGACGCCAATCAACAGGAGTGACGTTGGGGACGAGATAAAGAGAACTCCAAGAAGTCTTTGAAGGACGAATAATACTAAGTTCAAGCTTGTGGTTGAACTCTGCCCGAGCAACCTTGAACCACTTAGGTACAAGACGTCGAGGAAGAACAAAAGTAGGTGCTCTTGGTGTTTCAATGTGGTGCTTCACATTGTGTTGCACAGGATAATGAAAAAAACAAGGCTTGAGAAGGGAAGGAAAGTTTTGTAAAAGAATGAAAGAGTACTCAGATAAAGAAAAACGAAGGCCGACGGCGATACGAATGTGTTGTGTAGTGGCGAAGTCACCTTGAGCCTTAAGAGATGTTGAATCATCAAGGAATCGTTGGTTGCGAAGATATACAGTAAGTTTGAAATGTTCTAAGAATTCGGTTCCATGAATTAGTTGCAGTCTGCAGCGATGACGAAGAATCAACGAATGGCCCTTCTGAGGTTAAATCCAGAGTGCAACACTGACCGTACTTAGAAATAGGCGGGCCATTTTCTGCGTGCAAACCACACCTGGAACAGGAATAGAAGAGGAAGAATCGTTCGGGAACAGTAAGATTTCGACTCCGGTACTGACCAGAAACTTTGAGAAGTAAAAGAGTCAAGGATGCGAAGGAGGCTGTGTTGTGTGTGTGGTGTTGGTGCCGTGTGATGAGTGGAATGGCCAGTATCACTAGCCACCACTATTGATTTTTCCTGAAAGGCAAACACTTGAGTGCATTATTACCGAAAGTGCTTTAGAAATAGCATATACCTATAGTCCTTCTACTGGAGGAAGAGCGATTACGATGTCTCAAAGGCGTCTGAGAGCAAAGACTTTGAAAATAATTACCTGAGACAAATAATTGTCAAATGGAAGACTGCCACACCATCTCGACCTCCAAACTGGCTATTCTGATATAGAGATCCATCTGTGGAAACATAGGAGAAACAGAAATAGGGGCGGAAACAGGAGTTGGAAAATTGAAGTGATACAGGAATTGGGGTGCAGCTATCAGAGGTGAAGAAATTGTTGCAGAGATGTTGAAGTTGAAGTGAAGGCAGAAGGAAGAGAAAAAAGTATTCATTATATGTTCTGCTACTGCTGCAATTTCTTGCATGAGAGTAGAAGAAGCACTAGCTGCTACCATATTCTGAATTGAGGGAGACCATATTTTTTTTGAAGAGAGCCTTTAGTATGCACAACTCGGTGTCAATTGGAGACGATCCTATCAAGCCCAAAATGTGGGCTAGAAGCTGCCTTAAGGTTCGATCCCCAGGTCTTACTTTGCAAGAGAAGGGCAAGTCTTTCTATATTTGTTTTGGTCACACACTGCAGCAGATAAGTACCTAAAGGGGCATTAGAGTCAGGTGAGTTAATAAGTACAAGAAAAGTATCCCGAAAGGCCCTTACAACCTGAAATGACACAAAGAGAGAAGCACTCTATACTTCTAGGCAGAAATATAGGAGATGGGCAGCACTGATTCCAAATAGCTCATAAAAAATTCATGGTCATTTGAGATATACCTGGGAAGAAGCAGGATTTGAGTTTAGATTTAACACCACCACCAAACAATTGAATATTCCATTAGGGTGCCTACTTCTTTCGACAGCCAACGCAAGAACTACATATGAAATGAGGATGGAAGGAAGGTACAAAGCATTCAAGGTGCAGTTGGTAGAATGGCATATCAAATTCACATAAAAAATTAATTTAAATCACACGCTGAATACGGTAGACTACTAAAATGATGCGCAGAAAAATATGGTACATAGTCTTCTACCGACCCTTTGACATTGCTACAGTTAAAATCTGCTGAGTAGAAATCAGACGACTACAATACTTTTCAAGCATCTACGTCCTACTTCTCTTCAATTCAGGTCACTCATGATGATTAGAGAGGGAGGAGTTACAGATGGGATACTTTTAGAAATATGTATGAGCGTCATAAAATTGAGAGTTATTCTCCAAATATTTGCTAAAAAATGACACTAGGTTTTTTATCGATATTTTCCTATATGCAGTACCAACATATTTTCACTATGAATTATGTGCAATTATTACACTACAATAACATGAATATTATCACATTATATTGAAATAAATAGTATAAAAATTGCTTCTCTGAAATGTATCTACTGATGTATGTATGATAAAATAACAAAACACATATTTGTCCCCTTTATTGAAAAAGTTTCAAATTTTTTAACTTTCTTTCTTTACTACAATAAATTTAATCTCAAATACTACTAAATTTAGCAATAAAATGAAATATAAATTTAAAGCTGTACCTGGTTTGGGTTCCTAATATCCTAAAATACTAAGTGTGAAGTTACGTAACAAGCGGCACCTCCTGAACGACATCTTAAAAAATAATTTGAAAAACGTGAAATTTTAAGTTAATTAGCACCCATTCGCTAACAAAAAATTTAATCTCAAATACTACTAAATTATATTATTACACTACTATTTCGTCCCTTTGATCAGATACATTAATAATACTAGTTAAGTTTTGCATAAACAACTTTCTTAAAAGGGAAACAAAACTTCTCCGTAGGTATAAAGGGGTTGAGGTAGAAACTCTCAAAGGTTTGATTATTATTTTTTTTTCCTTTCTAATTTTTCAAATGTTGCTAGAACAACACAGGACGAGCTTTGTCTGTCCTGGCCCTCCCCCTTCTGCCTACGGGCCTGTGATGAGATTGTAAAAGAAAACTAAACATGCAATTAGATCTTAGGAATTAAAAATGATGCCTCTTTGGGTTTTTGGAGCCGTTCAAAATAAATATGAAAATGGAAGTAGAATAAAAATTATAATTAAAATTTTTGTCAAAAATCGAACTAATTATGTAGATTAAAATGAAATGAGAAGAGATGGAAGCCCTATTTCGAAAACTTTTGATGAGATTAGTAATTTCGTTTATAAATTAAAGAAATAGAATTAGAGAAGTTAATTGAGGCACAAACCAGAAACTGTTTCCTTCTTAAAACTTTTAATGTGGATGACTGTAAAATTGACATCAGATAACTGTTCAAAGTGCTCAATAAGATAATTTAAAAAGTTACATGAAAAAAATACAAAAAATATCCTTCATAAATTTCTTGAAAACATCTAGTTTAAATTATCGAGGAGAAATCTCCAACCATCTGGATTCGTATTGACACAAATAAAAACTTGCCAAGGTTACGATAAGTGTTGGTGATCCAATTGCTATTAAGCTAATTTGTAGATAAAATTCATTGTGAATAAAATTATGTCATTTGCAGCCATACCATATATAATAAAGTTTTAAATTCCTATTCGGAGAAATAGTGAAAACCATCTATTGCATCAAGAACCTTATTTAATAAAATATTTACTGCCTCCTGTGTGTGAAAGTTTGTGTGAAAGGTTCTATATCAGAACTTACCGTATAATAATTTTGTAAATTATCAACCCAAGGCAAAGATTCCCTAAAAGAATAAGAGTTTAAATAGTGTTGCTATTTGAAGCATGAGATAAAATTACTGAAACCAGAAACTTAGCCAATCTATAAGAAGAATGTTAAATGCCAAATTATATAAATTTAATTGGGAAATTTGGTTTTGTATCTTTAATAAACCATAGAGAGAAAAAAAGAGGACTGTCGAAAACCTCTAGAATAAATTTCATCACTTTATCCCTTCGTCAAATTTTCTTCGTTATGTAATTTACTTATAAATCTAAATTTCTTGGTCCTCAACTTTAAAAATAACTTAACAGGGTCAGAATTAATCTGCTTAAAGTTATATATATATATATATATATATATATATATATATATATATATATATATATATATATATATATATATATATATATATATATATATATATAGCGGCTCCATAGCTCAGACGATCGATCACTCGCCTTGCAAGCGAGAGGTCCAGAGTTCGAGGCCTGGGAGGAGAAGAAAATTTGGGCAGTTCTCCACTCATGCGTAATGGCCAGCCAGAGGATGTTTGCTGTTGACTATGAAGCGCTTGGTTCATCCTCGAATGAACCTACTGACAGGGTTAATAACGGTTCCTGGGTGCGGATATATATATATATATATATATATATATATATATATATATATATATATATATATATATATATATATATATATATATATATGCAAAATTATGGTCTTGCTTAAGATTCCTATGTAGCCCTAAGGTCGGTAGATGGCTTAGGGTATGAAGGCCAGGCCTAGAAATTCGGCTATAAAATAAATTTTTATTTCTTACCTTTTTCTTTTTCAGTAGAATTTATTAATTATAATATTAAAAATATTCGGTTTATTAAAATTTTTATTATTCTTAATATATTTTATTTATTTATTTATGCACAAGTTTACAAGCGTGTTGTTTTACGGGCTTTTAGTTTCAGAATGACGCTATCAACTTCAATATCGATGTGGGCATGTACGATATCGATATACTTTTATATCGATATCATTTTAAATTATATATATACAAAAACCAATTATCATCAATACAATTTTACTCCAAGATGGTGACACCCAGAGAATGAATTTCCAAGTAACCAGATTACTTGGAGATTCATACCTGAATACCCAACCTACTACATAAATTTTTTTTTTAGAATAGTAAATTGGAAGAATTATTGGAAATGAAAGCAGTAGAGGAAACTTATTCTAACAAAATAGTATACCTTAAAAATTTTTAAAAATGTACAAATGAAAAATATAAAAAAAAAAAAAACTTTTTTTTTTTTTTTTTTTAAATATACATTTTTATATAGCACCTTCAATTTATTTATCATATTTTCATAATTCATCACTTTCATTACTTAAACTAAAATATGGTTTAATATTAATAATATTTTCGCATTGAACTTTATTATTCTTTTTTATGTAAACATTATTACCGGAAAATTTTACAATAGGGTAGGGACCATGGTATACAGCTTCTAGTTTGTTTCTGCCATATTGTTTGTTCTTTACAAGAACAAATTTCGCATCTGTAAGTTCTTTGGGACATATATTTTTGGATTTTTGGCAGAAAATTCTGGAGATAGAGGGAGTCCCAAAAACAATTTTAATTTTTCTGCGTATGTTTTTATTGAAAGTGGGAATGAGGACTCAACTTGCTCTATTAAAGCTCCAGGGAGGGAGGAATTTTGACCCATCATTAATATAGCAGGGGTTATTCCTTCTGAGTTTAATGAGGCAGTTCTTAAACATAACAACACTAGGGGGAGGAGATCCAACCAATAATTTTGAACATCTTCCAACTCATCCGACAGCATGGCTCGAAGAGACCTCAATAGTGTTCTATGAGAGTTTTCAATGAGTCCATTACTCTGAGGGGTATAGGCAGAAGTAAAGTTATGTCGGGATCCTAACTCTTCACAAACACTTATAAATAAATCAGAAATAAATTGTCCACCACGATCCGAAACATAAGTTCCTACCACTCCAACTAAGGGCAAGAACTCCCTTGTAATTGTCTCCACAATTGTAGAGGTTTCTATGTTTTCAAGGGGAAAGCAAAGAGTTAGCGAGAAAATCTATCAATTAAAGTTAAAAGATATTTATAATTTTTACATGCAGGCATTTTAAGAATATCTATATGAACCACCTGAAATTTTGCCGAAACTGGCTGGTAAGATTCATATGGTGGGCTTATCTTGCGTAACGATTTAGATCTCTGACATGAATCACAACTTAGAACAAACTGCTTTGTGTATTTTGGCATATCCTTCCATACAAAGCGTTTCCTAAGAGATGCCAGAGTTTTCTTGACTCCAAAATGCCCAAGTGAATGCGAATAAGAAATAACAGGTATAATGAAAGATTCAGGAACAAAAACACGAGGTGAAAGTGGAATAGATTCATCGACAACCAAAGACAGTAGGTCATTTTTATAATAATAGTTTCGCTTGGTCAGCTTGAGATTAGTATTTTCTTGCTTGTTTAAATATTTTTGAAGTTGCACATCTGTTTCTTGTGCTGTTTGAAGTTCTTTATAATCAATTTTACACTGAAATAATTTGAACACTTCAATGGATGAAATATGGAAAATAGATGACAGTGAATCACAGTCATCCTCTATTAAAGAATCCTGCTGTGGAGAAAGCTCTGGTGTGACCAATGCTTCATCGCAGATTGCTTCAGGAAGGACTTCTGTAACAGTGTCTTCTCTTCCAAGTTGGAGTGAATGGCTTGTTGCATCTGCATTTTCTGCAGTATTTGAAGGAGCTGGTAATTTCAATGAACTTGCAGTTGGCTGCTCTGCAGGATTTCTGCAGAGAAATGGTTTTTATTGATTATTGATTATTTTATTGATTTTATTGATTATATTCTCTTCAGATTTAATATGAGTTATGTTCAAATCATATTCAGACAAGAAAGTTAGGTAACGCTGCTCCCTTGCAAGCAATTGATTAGCATCAGTCTCTTTTTTAAGTGACTGTGTGACTGAGAGATTGTCACAAAACACATCTACCTTTCGTCCTTCTACGATATGTTGAAATTTTTTTACAGTTTTAACCAAGGCAAGGAGTTCCTTGCTAAAAATACTATAGCTCATTTCAGTTGGGTTTAATTTATAACTATAGAAATCCAAGTGGAACAGTTTTTTCATTTTCGGTCGAAACTACTACACCAGCCAAGGCTGTCTGACTGGCATCTGTGAAAATTGATATTTTGGCACTATTAGAAGGAAATCCCAAAGGTGTAGCATTTTTAAGAGTCAGTTTTGCTTGATTAAATGCTTCTTCAGCCTCAGGATTCCATTTTACTCTCCTTTGAGAGTATGGAGCACCTTTTAGAAATGAAAGAAGAGGAGAAATAATATTAGAAATTCCAGGAAGAGAAGATCTGAAATAGTTTATACTTCCTAAGAAAGAACGTAGATCTTTAACAGTCTTAGGTTTTGGAATGTTTAATATAGAAAGACTTTTATCCTCACTAGGAAGCATAAAACCTTCCGACACATCAAAACCAAGATATGTAACTTTTGGTTGGGCAATTTTGCACTTATCTGCACTTAGTTTTAAATTAAAATAATTTAACCTATCAAAAACCATTTCTAAGACTTTTAAATGCTCCTCATGAGTTGGAGTAGCAATTAGGATGTCATCAATATAGATGAAAATATTAGGAATACGAGAAAGAATTAAGGAGATATATTTAGTGGAAATTTGTTGGACTAGAATGAAAACCTTCAACTATACTGTTATAAGAAAAACTGCCATATGGAGTATTAATTGTTAAAAACTTTCTACAATCGGGGTGAACTTTTAAATTATAGAAGGCCTTCTTGAGATCAAGGACAGAAAACACTTTTGCACCAGCAAGTATGTTTGAAAAATCCCCTAAATTTGGTAAACTAAAATTGTCACGAACTTCTCTTTTGTTAAGAAGTTTCAAGTCAGCTACAATGCGAACTCCACCTGAAGGTTTTGGCAAAACGGAAATTGGAAACCCCCATGGTGAATGTGAAGGAGATAAGACCCCAGCATTAACTAACCTGCCTATCTCCACTTTAGCTTTGTCATATAGGCATGTAGAGATTCTTCTGCTTTTTATATTTATTGGAGGTCCTCTTACCTCAAATTTATATGGGAATAACTCTTTTAAGGCTTCATACTCGGCAGGTGAAAGGAGAAATTTTAATACTTTAATTTTATATTCATTGTTATCACTATTATTTATAGCACCTCTATATTTACCATTATTTTTAATTTTATTATTTTTATACCTACAGGAAGAATTGTTTATATTGCTACCCCCATCATTATTTTTACCATTAACCATATTTTCATTTACCATTGTACTACCATTATTACATAACTCTGAGCTATTATTTAAATATAAATCAGTAAATAATTCCTTAAAATTAAATAATAGATTAGAGTAAAGAGAAGGCGCGGAAGGCAATTTGGGAGATAGAGTAACATTAACAAGATGATCAATTCTTTTTATTTATTTTTTTTTTTTTTATGTCTCCTCCGGTGGGCAAAGGCCAGGAGGCCTACCAAATTCCACCGGAGTTGGGAAAGGTCTATAATCATGGTCGATGGTGGCCGACGTGTCCAGACACACGGCGTTTGAAAGTATGCAAGTCAAAGGAAGTTGGGAAAACAGATGAAGGGAGTGTGTTCCAGACTTTACCAGTAGAGTATATGTAAGACTGAGCATAGCGGTTAAGTCTGGGGTCGGAGAGTTGGACAGAGAAAGGATGAGAATGTGTAGAAAGGCGTGTCGCACGAGCTCTTCTCAATGGAGGAGGTATGCAACGAGAGAGTTCAGAAGAGCAGTGTCTGTTGTAATAGCGATAGTAAAGAGAGAGTGACGCAACAATTCGACGGGCAGAAAGAGATTGAAGAGAGTTAGTAAGAGTAGGAGAGTTGATGAGACGAAATGCCCTTGACTCCACCTTCTCTAAGAGAGCTGTATGTGTGGAACCACCCCAGATGTGCGAAGCATACTCCATACAGGGACGAACAACACCCCTATACAGAGCAAGCAACTGGGGTGGCGTGAAGTAATTCTGAAGGCGCCTCAGAACACCCAACCTCTTAGAAGCTTGTTTAGAAAGAGAAGTAATGTGATCTTTCCAAGAAAGATCACGAGAAAAAAGAAACACCAAGAATATTAAGGACAGATGAAGGCTTGAGTTGTGTGTTTTCGAAGAAGATATCATAGTTGTGTGGAAGATTGTGTCGAGTGGAGAGATGGAGGAACTGAGTTTTTGAGGCATTGAAAACAACCATGTTTTCTCTGCCCCAATTTGAAATACGGGAAAAGATCAGAGGTTAGTTGTTCCAAGGCTACCCTTCTCGAGTCTATCAACTGCTGTTGGGTGGGACGTTTTTCAAAATGGAAGGAATAATGAAGGGTGGAGTCATCAGCATAGGAGTGGATAGGAGATGAGGTGATGGAGAGAAGGTCATTAATGAAGAGTAGAAAAAGTGTTGGTGATAGTACAGAACCCTGAGGAACACCACTATTAATAGATTTAAAGGATGAACGGTGGCCGTCTACAACAGTTGCTATAGAACGACCGGAAAGGAAATTAGCGAGAAGATCACAGAGAGAAGGATAGATACCGAAAGAGGGAAGTTTAGAAATCAAAGCTTTGTGCCAGACTCTATCGAAGGCTTTCGATATGTCCAGCGCGACAGCAAAAGATTCACCGAAATGCCGAATAGCGGAGGACCAAGATTCAGAGAGAAGGGAAAGAAGATCACCTGTAGAGCGTTTCTTACGAAAGCCATACTGGCGATCAGAGATAAGATTAGAAGAATTGAGATGCTTCCAAATCTTCCTGTTAAGGATAGATTCGAAAACTTTAGAGAGAACGGAGGTCAAAGAAATAGGACGGTAGTTGGAGGGTTGAGAGGGGTCCCCCTTCTTCGGCACAGGTTGAATGAGCGCACGTTTCCAGCAAGAAGGGAAGGTAGAAGTAGATAGACAAAGACGAAATAGTTTACCGAAGGCAGGGTGCAAGCTCGGAAGCACAAGTTTTGAGAACCACAGGAGGAATACCATCAGGACCGTACGCCTTCTTAGTATTAAGCTCAGAGAGAGCAGAAATGACATCTTTAGAAGAAATTCTAATTTTAGGCATAATTGAGTTAGAGGGGGTTGAAGGAGGAGGAATAGCTCCGGAATCGTCTAAGGTTGAATTAGAGGCAAAAGTTTGAGCAAAGAGTTCAGCTTTAGAAGAAGGTAAAACAGCAGTTGTGCCGTCGGAAGATATTAAAGGAGGGAAAGAGGAAGAAGCAAAGTTAGAGTTGACATTTTTTGCAAAATGCCAGAAAGAACGTGAAGAAGAGGAACCAGAAAGATTATTGCATTTTTTACGGAGAAAGGAGTTTTTAGTGTTACGAAGGATAGATTTTGCACGATTCCGGGATGAAATATAAGTAGCGTGAGTTTCAGGAGTTTGAAGACGACGGTAATCCCTGAAGGCAGCATCCCTGCGGCGGATAGCACGAGAACAAGCAGAGTTAAACCAAGGTTTATTAGGTTTAGTAGAAGGGAAAGAATATGGAATGTATGCCTCCATGCCAGAGAGAATCACCTCGGTAATGCGTTCTGCACACTCCGAGGGACCCCTCCCACGGAAGCAATAATCATTCCACGGGAAATCAAAGAAGTACGACCGCAAGTCCGACCAGCTTGCGGCACCGAAGTGCCACAAGCGTTTCCTTTCCGTAGAAGGGGGTCTTTCCTGCGGAAGACTTGAAGAGATAGGAGAGGATACAGAGATAAGAAGATGATCGGAGGAACCCAGAGTTTAACAGTATAAGGAGAAGGATTAGAAGTTAGGAAAAGGTCTAGAACGTTGGGTTCATCTCAAAGACGATCAGGGATACGAGTAGGGAGCTGCACCAACTACTCAAGGTCGTTTTGGATAGCGAAAAGGAAGGCACGTTCACCAGCTGTATCATGAGAACTAGAAGAAAGCCATTGGCGGTGGTGAACATTGAAATCACCTAATATGATGATTTCAGAGAAAGGAGAAGAAGAGAGAATGTGCTCTATTTTGGAGTTTAAATAGTCGAAGAATTTAGCATAGTCAGTAGAATTAGGAGATAAATAAACTGAACAAATGAATTTAGTCGTAGAGTGGCAAGAGAGCCTAAGCCATAAGGTGGAAAATTCGGAAGACTCCAAATTAGAGACACGAGAACAAACGACATCGTTGCGCACATATGCACAACAACCGCCTTTGGCTGAAAATTGAGGATAGAGACAGTAGGAGGAAACAGAATAGGGTTTGCTATCAGAACGCTCAAACATCTGAGTTTCGGTCAAGAATAAGAGGTGAGGTCTAGAAGAAGAGAGGTGATGTTCAACAAAGTGGAAATTAGAGTGCAGACCACGAATGTTGCAGAAATTAATGAAAAAAATAGACCGTGCATCAGGACAAGCCGGCGGCCGAGTCCTGGTGGCACCAACCCCATCACCGGAGGCCACCAACTCCCAAGTGGTGATGGGGGAAGGGGCAGAGACTCCACATCATTTCCTACAATAGCATCACAAGAGCTCCTTGTCTGAGCATCAATAATTTTATGGTTACTAAAATCTATTAAAAAATTATACTTATGGAAAAAATCCATTCCTAAAGTATTACAAATTACATCACAGATTAAGAACGTATGTTCATAATCTCTGCGCAATAAAAAATTTAAATTTTTTGTTTTAACATCATATATGTTTATTTGAGTACCATTAGCAGCAGTAAGAAAACCAATAGGTTCTTTTTTATATTCTGCTGAAGCCTTAATAATGGATACTGTACTTCCACAGTCGATCACATATAACTCTTTAGAGTTAGCATAAAAAATACGGTAGAGACTGTTTAATTGTAGATTGGGTTTGGACATATTTAAAACATTCATAATTTTTGGAGTCATTGTACCCTTATAAAAATTTGCATTTTCAACTGGCATCGCAGTATATTTGCAAAGAGCTGATGGCTCTTGCTCAAAGACTGGCCTTTCACCATGTTGTGAATGTAGATATTTATTTTGAAAACTATTATACTCAGGACAATGCTCAAGTTCACTAGACTGAGATACTATTTCGTTTAAAACAGAAGGTTTTAAATCAGTAGTAGCAATCGCATTCCCATGAAGTTGAGCATTGTTATAATATACCTTATTTATAAAAGTATGCAATGAATTAATATCATTATTTGCAATAGTATAAACCTCATTTGCCAGGGAGTAGCTTTTACCTTCTTCCTTTCTTAATTTTTCATATTTAACATTTACACTTTAATCACTAACTATTATACACTGCACTTTATTATTAAATTTCACTTTTAATTTCTTTTTTGAGGGGCTGTTAACCCCTATGATTCGTTTCCCTGAGTGGCGGAAGGAGATGGTCCTGACGTTGAAAGTTGGGCTTCCCTGGGTGCCCATCGACAGCTACCTCCTTGGCATCTTGTAGCTTTTTCTCTAAAGTTATAATGGTAGTAGCAAAGAGCACCTTCTGGCCTATATCTTGAAGGTGACCTGCCCCTGGAGTAGCCTCTTGTTCGACTATTTTCAAGTCGTGTAAGCCTTATATCCATCTTATGAGACTGTGTTGAAAGGTCGTCTACTTTTTTAATAACCTCTGCAACTTAAGTGGAAAGTATAGCCACTTCGCGGGCAAGGAAAGAAATTGAAGGTGGAGGTGTGAGTTCTCTGGTTCTTGTAGCAAAAGGGGCTATGGCATTGACAGATTCATTGCGATAATGGTCTGCTGCAATTCTGCTTCTGCGACTCAGATATTTATCAGCAGCATCAGCCATTTTAAAAATTGATAGATCTCCTGTTAATACTTCCAGCATTGCTGCTGTGTCTTCAGGTAATACTTGTAAAAACATTTCTTTTGCGACCGTTTCATTATTTCGTATCATACTTTTGAATGCAGAATCTCCAAGTGACAACCTTATTCGATTCAAATATTCTGAAGGTTTTTCACCAGGTTTTAATTTCTGTTGAAACAAGTCTGCAACTCTTTCCCGGGCAGGAGGAGCATATGTAGCTCGCAAAACTTTTTTCAACTCGTCGTAATTATTTTCGGTTAAAGGTGGTTGAATTTTGGATATAATGGCAGATGGCAATAATGGTCCGATAAGTTGAATTCTCTCAATAGGCTTATTCACAAAATAAAGCAGGAATAGCCATTCTACTTTGTTCAACCAATTCTCGATGTCTCTCTTATCGAATTTTGGTAAATCTTGAGTACTAAGCATTTTCCTATTTTGAGGTGACGGACTTCTTTCTGGAAGATGAACTGTCACTGGAAGAATTTCTTTCTGAAGTTCGTTGAGTTGGCCTTTCTGTGCCTCTGTTATTGGTTTCATTAGCCCGAGCTTCAGTATCATCTTCCAGGGGAGTTATTGAAATGCCCGAAGTCGAAGGCTCAAAAATGTTGTTATTGTTATGCCTATTTCTATTTCTCCTTGATGAAGGCATCGTAGAAATGTGTTACTTCTTTAATTTATATATTGTTATCTATTTAGATTTTTTTTTCTTAACAGTAAGTGGGTTGTTTCAATTTGATTTCTTCTTTATGGTTATACTGTTCTAGCACCCATATATTTAATTATTTACTTATGTATTTATTTATTTTAATTATTATTAATTGTTTTCGAATATTACTTAAATAGTTTATTTCCTTAAATATAAAAGTTTACCAATTCACTGTCACTTATAAATAACTGTTCATTTGATACACTGATAAACTTAAAAAAAATTTTTTTTAAGGCCGCTAGGCTAAAGTATCACCATGTACGTGTTATAGAATAGCTTAGCCTGCTTATTTTCAGTTGTACTTTCATAAAATGTCTAGTAATTTCTAAACAAAAGAGCAAAATGCTGCATAAAGGCCAATTTACCAGGCTAGGCTAGAATTTCTATTAATTCATTATTTATTTATATATTTATTTTTCTTTATTATTATTACTGTTTCCAAAATTTATTTAAATGTTATTTTATTTTATTAAATATAACAGCTTACTAATACACTGTCACTATAAGTCACTTCTTGTGTGATATTAATGATGAAAACTTAAGAAATTTTGGCGAATCCAAACTAAACTATTACCATTTATTGCGTGTTACAGGGTAGAGTAGCTTTTGTTTTTACTTATTTCCAATACTAGGCCTAAAGTAATATAAATTTTCTTAAAAGTACTATTAATTTTTCAAAAAAAAAAATCAGTTTTTAGCTCAATTTTATGGGAGAGCTAAATTCTGCATAATAACCAACTTAGAGGCTAGAGTAAGTTGGCCCTATTTCATTTCAGCTTTAAGTCTAAAATATTTTTAAAATTTCCATAAAATTTCTTTTAATGCTTCATAAACAGACAGTGTTATTGTAAATTTTATTTCTGGTTTGTTTTATTTTCTATTGTTTTATAATTTCTGCACACGAATTTACGATCACGATGTAGGTCTAGGCCTTCATAACTAATTGTTATGTATCTGACTTTATTTATTTATTTTCTTATTCAAAAACTTCCTATTTATTTATTTATTCTTTTATTTATTCTTTCTGTATACTGTCACGTTACTGGGAATTCACCACTTGCAAAATTAT